>VXBN01009785.1:331717-345643 GCA_013397395.1 Sinosuthora webbiana | reverse complement strand
CCAGGTGAATATACCTGGCTCAGTACCAGGTGAATACAGCTGGTGCCCAGGCAGTGACACAAGGAAAACCCCAGCTGGAATGTGGCTGATCCTTTGTGCTGGGCACCAAACCCACCTTGGGGCTGTTTTTGGGGTGAGAAGCTGCAGTAGGGGCTGTGGGGACACTGTGTACCTGTGAATGGGACACAGGGTGTTTCCAGGGGCTCCATGTGGGCCCGCCCTGGAGCTTGAACACGCCTGTTCCATGCTTTCAACCACTATGCTGCAATAATTATGAATCAAAGATACTGTCTCGCTTTTATTGTTTGCATCTTTTCACATTTTAAGTTATTTATAGTTTCCTCTTGATTTCCTCTATTTCATGAAACATGTTACTGTTACTTCTTTCTCTTGTTACAATGTGAAAGCTCTTACATGGAATCAAACTTAAGCAAACAGAATTCTGTATTTAAAGCAATTTGAAAATGGTTATATCTTCAATTTTAAAACTAAGTGAAACAGTTTTGTATGTAAAATTTAACATGTTCTTGAAATTATTTTATAGCAACAGCAATGCCATTTATGTATAACTGCTGCAATATTACCTTTTTCTCCTGTTGTGCTGTCTTTTTATTTCTTAAGCAGCCAGCAACTGTTTTACCATTCATTTCTTTGGTTCTACCTCAAAGGAAGGGTAACCCAGCTCTTCAAAATCGGAATGGCTTGAATCAGCAACAAAAAGTAGTAGGTGGAACACATTCTAGTCTCTCTGGAGCTTTCACCATATATATATTTTACTACCTACTCAGTTGGAAAACACTTGAGAAGGTGGGAAAAAAAATAGAGATAAAGCTTGAATGAATTCAGTAGAATTTGGTATTGCCAATCCATGAAGCAATATCTGCCAGAATTTTTGATATATGATACTTACATGCACTAAAGGAAGCAATATTATTAAGAATAATAATTTTTCTCTCATTCACTGTTAATACCTCTAGTATTAAATAAGGCTCCTCCTGTCTTTACCCCCTCAGATGTTCTGCACCAATTCATACCTTTCTGTCTGCTCTACATTTATATTTTATGGCTATTAAACATTTTTAATCTTCTTTTTAAGATTTACCTCCACTTGACTTTTGGAAATCCTCACTTCATATCTTTTTGTTTTGTTCATATTTTTTTTTCTGGATCAGCCTTCCCTTCCCATTTAATCCCACAAATTCTTCATTGCCCTCAGGATTGGCAATGGGTGAATTAGTGAATGAATAAGTTTGGGTGAATTTCCTCAAGGCAGTAAAACACAAATTTTTCCTGTCTTTTGAGGAAGTAGAATCCAGACAGATTTTGCATCCCTAATCTGAAGAAAGTCCACACATTGACATTAACACACCCAAATCACAATATAGCCATGATAAACTTTCATATTTGACCCTCTCTGGCTGAACATTGTTACAGAAATTTGTGGTCCCCATTCATTCTCAGATTCTTTGGGGCAAGGACAAGAAATACGGTCACAGGATTTCAAAAGCATTCACATTACAAATAAAGCAGAAATCATACCTTTAACTGAATTTGTGCAGAGGCCATTTTTGCCTCTGCAGCAAGTTCATACAGATGTTCGTAGTCAACAGGTTTGTACTTCTGGCTGCAAAGGGCATTTCTTGCAGGAACCACCGAATTATCTGGTTATCATATAAAACACATAAGGTCATTTCAAATTCTGGAGTAATAATTGAAGTGCAAGGCATAAAATGAAAGCTCCATAGATAGAAATCAGAAGCAATGTTTTCAACACTAGAAGTTTCCATACTGATATTGTTAGTTGGTGAATGACAATTTGAAACAAACATAAACTAGTAGAAATTATATAAGAAACAGTTACCAGTTGTCTGTTTACAAAAAGTTAATTTGAAAAGTAGAGTGTACATGTGAATTTAGTTATTAATTCATCTTTAAACTGCATTTACAGGCATTGTAATAACTTCTAATACAGAAATAGCCAAGTTTCAATAACAGCATCCTTCTTACACTGATAAGAAAACTGCCTCAAAGTTTATTGCAACCTCGGGGTTGAGCAACAGAAGTATTTTTTTTCTAAAAGGTATAAAATTGAGGCACAATTACAATTGTAAATGAACTACCTGAACTTTTGCCCTAGCACTGTGAAGATCTCATGCACAGACACTCAGTCATTGCACATAAGCTGGGAGGCTTACAGGGATAAGGAACGTGCATCTCCTTACAACCTCTGCTTTAGTTCTCTTTAGTAGTGAAATTGGCCCTTATGTTCCTGCATTCCCTACTAAGCCCCCGGCTGGAAGTGCTGTGCCTGACATGTGGTTTTACAGAGGGCTAAAAGGTAAAACAAATCCTGCAGAGCCATCCCACCATCCTCCTTCAAGCCTCCCCAGGATTTCCCTTTGCTGCATGCCTACACAAGGCCTGACAACACATCCCCAGCCCGTGCCTCCCTGGGGAAGGATTTCTCCAAGCCCCCCTGCCAGGCAGTGCCCCGGGACAGGCAGACACTGGGAGAGCAGCTTGGGGATCCTGGGGGAAAAAACCTGGGCATGGAGTGGCAAGGTGGCCCTGGAGCCCAGGGAGGTTCTGCCCTCTGCACCTGAGAGAACAGCCCCAGCCCAGGGGCACAGAAACACGGCCCAGAGACCACGGAAATAAATGCTCAGAGGGCGTTCCTCCTGTGAAGACAGGCTGAGGGAGGTGGGGATGTTTGGCTAGAGGGGACTCCAGGGAAACTTTCCTGCAGCCCCTCAGTGTGTAAAAGGGGCTGATAAGAGAAACAGAAAGGCTCTGTACCAGGATGCCTGAGTGACAGCATGGGGGCAACAGCTGCCACCTGAAAGGAGGGTGGGTACAGACAGGACAGGAACCACAGAAGGAATTCCTCCCTGGGAGGGTGGGTACAGACAGGACAGGAATCACAGAAGGAATTCCTCCCTGGCAGGGTGGGTACAGACAGGACAGGAACCACAGAAGGAATTCCTCCCTGGGAGGGTGAGCAGGCCCTGGCACAGGGCACAGAGCAGCTGTGGCTGCCCCTGGATCCCTGGCAGTGCCCCAGGCCAGGCTGGACACTGGGGCTGGAGCAGCCTGGGACAGTGGGAGGTGTCCCTGCCATGGCAGGGTGGCACTGGATGGGATTAAGGGTCCCTTCCAACCCAAACCATAACCAGAGTGCTAAAGCAGCTCCTAATGAGGCTATTAGTTACAGTGTTTCATTAACAGTCGAGTAAACAATTAAAGTTATACATGATAGCATACATACCTCCACCACCAATCCTATGATCTGAACACAATGTTCCATGGTCCAGTTCACCCATTTTTATTTTTTATGTATTTTTTATACCTGTTGACAAACAAACATGTTTTGAGAATACCAACATTTTGGATGCAATCTAAAAACTTTCAAAAAAATCTATTGTTTTCTGAGAAGAGGTACATCTCACTAAGAATGCAATTTAGACAGAAATTCCTCAAGTTTATCTTTCACTTCAGGAGATTTCATGCGCCTCATACCATTTAGCAGCCAAGAAAACAAAATACTATTTCCTTGATGAATCTGTAATGCTGTGACATAGCTCATACATTCTTTGCTTTGTGCTTTTCAAAATATGAGTCCCTGATCCAAATGTAAGATCAGGTTTTGAGGTGTTCTTTTCTTTATAGAAATTAAGCCTGAAAAGATCACTCTTCTTTTATCTGGAGACTGCCTAGGTCCCTTTAACCCCCCCTGTGAAACCAGGTCAGCTGGTCAGGCAGCCAGGCTCAGCTCTTGGGGAGCAGCATGTACCGAGTTCCCACATCACCATGGGTCAAACAGGATGTTTCAGATGCACTAAGTTACACAACACATGAAACAAAATGTCTTTTATGTGTCCAACCTCTTACTTTCAATTAAGCATTGCTGTCATCCCAGGTCTTGCATAGAAATAAAAGCAATAGACCCACCTGGGATGTTTCAGCTGAACTGAATCCACAGCTGAGTCACACCAGAAAGGGAAGGTCGTGTCCTGCAGGCTCCCGATGAACCCTCTCCCTCAAACCCAGCCAGGCTGTGCCAAAATTTCATACACAGAGAATTCCATCTCTTTGTCATACCTTTGGCATTTGCCTGGTCCCACAGCAAGCAGCACCACGGCAAATAGTAGAGCAGCAGAATTTACTCCTTTGTGGAGTTATTTCCTCACTGTTCTAGTGAGATGAACTAGTTTATCCCCACAAATTCCAAGGACAGCACGGTACAACAGGAAGGTGGGAAGGAAGGGCAGCAGAAGAAATGTAAAGGGGACTGCTCTGACAGAGAGCTACTGTCAGTCAGATAAAAGGGTGAGACTGCAGCTGAAGAGAGTTTACAGTGTACTGCCCTGTGAGCTGTTTGCCATTCTGCATCCAGCCCTCTGCTCTAGACTGTCAGTCGTTCTCTGCTTTCTTTGTTTCTGGCCATCCGAGCACTGCCTCTGCTGAGAAACTTGGGAAGGGAATACTACAGCGACTCTCATCTACACCACATAATGAAGGCAAAAATAACATTGATGGAAAATTGGGAGTACTCAAGAGCTCTAAGAAGATTGGATCCATCACAGGCACTTCTCTCTATTAAACCCTTTTATTGCAGTTCCCTGCGCAGCTGCCGCATCGGCGTCACTGCCCTGCATTACTCGTTTTGGGAACCATCATCCTAATCTGGGCCCATCTGGCCAGCTCTAAATGACAAGCTTCTGACACAAGACACGCTGCCCTTTTTGGAAAATAACTATGGATACTAGTAAGATTAGCAGCAGCAGAGCTACCCCTCTGGGTTATTTGTTTATTCCTTTGTTCATTCGGCAAATTGTAAATATCTTCTTTCTACCCACATGTTTCTGGTTTAATGTCAGTATTTGAACAAAACTTCACACATACTGACCTTGGCTTCACCTCCTTTCAAAAGAAACCAAGAGACTGCATCTAGAGAACAGAACTGATGAAAAGAAAAAAAAAAAAAAAAAAAAAAGAATTCCTGGCCCTGTTCTGTAAATTTAGGGCTACTGTATTTGATGAACCAAGTCCTTATTCCCTTCTAGCCAACCCATTCCTCTCTTCCACAATGATGTCATACATTTGCATTTGATCTCAGCCTTTCACAGGCATTACTTTCTGTTATTCAACATTGTGGCCTCACTAAAACACTGAAAGTGAATGCTAAGATGGTTTTGGAAAAGGACAACCTGCATTTTATCTTCAGTAACCAGCAAATGTACTAATCAAAATTATAAAAGCACTGCCAGTTTAATTTATTTCTGCTTTAATGCAGATATATATAGAAACCTCTCCAATACTATAAAAGTCCATCTCAGCCCAAATTCCAATACCCTGCCTCAAAGCTTTGCTCAAACTTCATTACAGACTCTAGGCTGGGAGTCTTGATGCATCTGAGAAAGAAAAAGTGCAAAAGATCAACCAGCCACCAAGCAGAAGTCCCTGTACATAGAAATCTGTCCCCCAAGAGTGCCAAGTCAGCTCTGCCTACAGCCAACCACAGCTAAATCTTTTAGCAGCAGTAAAAAGCACAAGGTTTAACAATTCTCTTATTCTGCTCCTTTGACAATTTAGTATTTCACTATTCACCAAACTCTTTTAGGCAATGAAAATGTGATCTCTTAAAAGACCCAAACTCTTCAGTGCATTCCTAATGTAAGCCCCTGCTGGTGTCTGGGGTATATGACCTATGTTTATTCTTACAATGGGAACAGCCAGTACTGAGGCAAGATCCTCCTTCCTTTCATTTAAATAGAAATTAAAGTCCCCAGTCAGTCAGCATTCCTGGAGGAAGCAAAGCCTGGTGCCTGCCGCAGACTGCTCCTGGGGATGACTCAGGTCCACTTCAGGCCCTGGTTCCAGAGTGCTCCCAGTGAGTTTAACCAGTGGTTTTAAAGGAGGCTAATTCCATTGTCTCGATTCAACAAGTTGTTTGCATACCTCAGTTCTTGCAGATCTGGGTCACCAGGGCCATTTTTTCCTCCCAGCTAAAGTGCTGCTCCTCAAGTGAAGGGCAGATGGATTTCTGGCAGGGAGGCACAGTGCTTAACCACCCAGACATGCCTTTTGAAACCTAATTTCTTGTGCATGTATTAAATCACTCACGTTATTAAATGTACTGATCAATAATATGAATCAAGTCTTCACAAAACACAATTTAATGGCATCAGCAGTGACAGTACAGCAGGCATTCCAGGTTTGTGGGGATGAAGGATGCAGAATCCTGTGACAGCAGCTGTTACAATCCTCTCCGTGCCTCACCTAATGTGCTACTGGGGGTACACTGCTAAAAACCAGAGCTGAACCACTGAGAACTTGGAACACAGCATCAACAGGAACTTGGATTATACATCAGAGCAGATGTTCCTTAAAAATATGAACTCAGAAAAAATCCCCAAACCCAGAAGTCCCTTATTCTCAGTGCTTTCTTTGGAATCTTTGGCTATGTCTTGAATGTTTTGTGGAAGGCTTTTTAAAAGATTTTCAAGTTTAATGGAAATGTTAATTGCCTAGCTACTGCATGTTTTCATTTAAAGAAAAGGAATATTAATATGCAGTTGTTAAACCCTCTGCTCCTAATTATTGTTAGGGAAAAGAGGCAAAGATTCACTGCCATTGTAGGGCGTGGAGTACAAACAACAAACAAATAATGAGCTTGATCCCTTAATCAGATCCTTTCTCTTCTAGTTGAACTAACTATCTGAAAATGGCACCCATCCAGAACGTGTTAATCTTGCAGCAGTCAATCCTTTCCCCAGGAAGAAAATACACAGTAAAATACTTCTATCATTCGGTGTCAAAACAGTTGCTAGAAAAATCCCATTGTTAGATTGTAATTTAAATTTACATTCCCCTAAAGAAAGAATTATAGCTCTCTTTGAAATAAAGTCAAGTCTCAGAAATGGTATGTTCCCAAAAGAGACACAGCCCTTTTTGTCTATGATAATCTCATTACTTCCTCATTAAGTAAAACTTAATCCAAAGTAGGAAGATCAATTTGAGTAACACTTAAAACAATCAGCCTCGTGAACTGCTCTGTCACTCTGCAGGGGCAGGGAATAGCTCCTCTGCTTTCTGAGGATCTGCACAACACAAGGGAACTCTATTCCCCCTTCATTCTTGGAATATTCTTAGAAAATCCAAGAGGAAATAGACTTTAGGAACACTTAGAAAAAGAATTGAAACAAGCAGATTAAAAAAAAGGAAGTAAATGTTTTAGAAGTTGATAAGTTGACATAAAAAGGGTAGGAAATGAAGTCACTCACATCACCTTGGATCGAGTGACTCAGGTGGCATTTTCTGTTGTTTTGTTTTGAACAAAACCTGCACAATCCTTTTCCAGTGACCAAACAGGGCTGGCCTGCTGCAGCCAGCACACCTGGCTTTTTTAGGTTTAAATATCCAAGGTTTAGATGAAAGAGGATGAAACGAGAAAATGCTCTGATGCTTTGAGGAGTTAATCACAGAGCATTTGGGGTTGGATCTTAAAGCTCCTCCAGCTCCACCCCGTGCCATGGGCAGGGACACTTCCACTGTCCCAGGTGCTCCAGGGCCAGTCCAGCCTGGCCTGGGGCACTGCCAGGGATCCTGGGGCACCCACAACTCCTTTGGGCAATTCCTGGCATGTGGCAGGACAAACCTGGACAACGTCCAGCTTTGCTGAGCTGAAGGCAAAAATTCTGAGGCCTCATTTACAGACTTCTGTAATACAAGAGATTTGCAGAGCTTTGTCATATGTTGTTTTTATTAATGTTCTATCTAGATTTCTATTCATTACCTCCATGTACAACAAAGGCAAGAAAACTAAACCATATGCTTGAATATATAAAAGAATAACTGGAAGATGTGAGGCTGAGTTACCCATTATAGGACCCTAAAATTTTCTCCATTACTTAAGAAATAATAAATGTTTAGTTAAATTGACCTGTGACTGCCTGGCCTGTAAAGCATACCTACTATTGGCTAGGCTGTGTGCAAGGCTTGTTTGGAATGGTGCAACGAGTAACTCACCCCTCTGCTGCTATGACTCCCTCAGAAAAAATACTTCAATCCACAGAATTCACTTAGCACAACAGAAGCAAAGGTGCTGTAACACAAAACTGCAGAGAACCAACATTCCCTGCAATACAGCAAAGGACCTGGGCTTTGCACTTCTTATCAAGAGGCAGGATTTCACTGTACCACAGGAATTTCAGAGACAGACCCCACGTATAACACCCTGGGCCAGTGGAATAAGGATGCAATTTTACAGGCAGGGTTAGTTAAGGAGCTAGACCTCAAAAGGAGCTGCAGCAGAACAGTGTGTTCTGCAAGAAGCAGCACACGTACTAGACCATCAGATACTGAAACAGTCAATACCAAGTAGTAGCAGAAGTTCAATGGAAGACAGTTTAAGAAGCTCAGAGCAGCTTGAAGTCATTGAGTCACTTTAAAAGAGAAAAAAACCCAACAAAAACCTACTGAAGACTGGACTTAAAAAAGTCTGTGCAACATATTTGGATTCCAGTTGATAAATCACACCCCCATTGCTCTTCAGATAAACCAACCAATGTGATTTTGTTTCCATTGCTGCAAAATGCACAATTGGAAATACACAGTGGGAGAGTCATGCTAGCTTTATCTTCTATATCTAGCTAGAACTCAGATTTTGTCAAAGCAGGAAGGGAAACAGGAGTGAGGTTCCTTATTTGAGGAATTAAAAATGTAATTTTAGGTTGTCCTCACCTTTTGCACTTGCCTTTGTCTTTACTGTTGCCTTCTGTGTAGTATTTTTAATGGAAGCATTTTCTCCTAGCCCATTTTCATGCTAGCTTTGTCGCTGATGTTTTTTACTTAACAACCCCAAACGTGCACAGAAGGGTTTCCTGCCCCACTGCTGGAGGCCTCCTCCTCACAGCTCTGCTGACAGACCAATTTCTGCACGCATTTCCTAATGAACTGCAGGCAGAAGTCAGCTGGCTTAGTTTATGTTGTTGGCAGAAGTGTTTAACAGTGCTTCAAGAACACATGACTCTGTGTGAATAAGCCCAGTTTCTCCCTAAGCCAAGATGCTTTCCCTGTTTGACCTGCGGGGAGCTGTGGGTGTCGGGAGGCGCAGCCCTTTGCACACCTGGGTCACACCTCCGAGGGATTGTGCCCCTCACCTGCCCAGGCTCCCAGGGCACTGCAGGGGACACGGCCAGGGAACCCCACGGGCACAGCACCCCAGGGACCTTGGGAGGTCGTGCTGGCACCAACTGCTCTGTCACTGTCCTGTCAGGCAGCCCAGATGATTTTTGTCTGTGGAGTGGGAGTCAGAGCAGAACGTTTGTCTGCAGCCTATGAGAGACAAGCCAGAGGGACAGATAATTCATATGATTTAGGAGCCACTGCAGCTTATTTTGTCAGGAGCATCAGTATCATTTTGTACAGCTTCTGCCAATTCTGCTAGGCCAAATTCCCAGAGTTATGTGCAGGGAAGCATTTGGCACAACTTCACTTTAAATTATTGCATAATGTTGTCTGATATCCCACTACAAAAAGCAACTCATCCTTGTCTGGGGCCTCTCAGTCACAGCCATTAGAAATGTACAGTCCGTAAACATGAATCAAATAATCTCTCTGCATGTACATTTTCTTTGTCACCTCTATTCAGAAGTACCTCTAGATTTCAGTCTGACATTCTGTATCCCTGGTCTGGTAAGAAAGATTACAATTTGGTTAATTTCTCAGCATTTTTTCCAGCCTCATATACAAACCAGTAAGAAGATGGGTAATATTTTGTTCAGCAGCTGTAGCAGTTGGAAGAAACTGCAAAGGATTTTAGCAGACCTTCCCCTGTCCCTGAGCAGATATTAGTACCTGCACTGCCCAGAGCTGGGGTGGTGAGGGTTTTTTTATTTCTTTGTGGGCACTGGGGGGAGTTGTTATGGGCTTTGGTTGTTTTCTTTTAAGGTTGTTTAGACAACAATTACAGTCTTAGGACCTGAAAACCCACAGAACAGACCAACTGCTGATGACCTTGTCTTCACTGGACACCCCACCCAGCATTTCCTGCCATCTTTTCTCCAAATCATCCACGTGGCTGTCGCCAAGCTGCCTGCTTGTTTCCAGGTGCTGCAATATCCAAGAGGAACCCTGACTTACAGGTGATGAAAGCTGATTTCACCATTAGCTGGCCTCAGCAGCACAGCTCACTTCAGGACATCCCTTCTCCTGCTGCCCCAAACACAACACCCTCACCCCAGTGTATTGGGACAGGATCTGTGGGGCTTGCCAGGAAAAGGTTACTGAGCCTCCACTACAGGTCAGCAAGCTGTGGTTCCCCAAACCTGTCCATTTTGCTGAAGCAGGAACCCAGGGCAGAGCCTTCCCCACTCCTGCACGGGGCTGCACACTCCCTGGTGCAGGCATCACGGGCAGGAGCCGTGTGCTCAGGAAAACTGAGCCCTGAAAGGACAAGGGCAGCTATGCCAGGGGAGCTGGACGGGTCTGTAGTGCAGCTCCCTGCAGGGACCCTGATGCTGGCACTGGGAAAGCTGGAGGGAGAGATCATTCCAGGGCACCATTGTCCCCCGTGGCACTGGGCTGAGCCAGAGCACGGGGCTCTGCAGTGGAGGCTGCTGGTCGTGCTGAGCACTGTGCACCACCTACAATCAAATACTCCTACCTGATGCTTCAAAGCCACGCAAGAGAAAGAGAAAGTGCAAGCAACCTGTCAGTATCCAATAGTTCTCCTCAATATTTTGTTTTGCCACAGGGAAAGAGTAATATCTATCCACGGCAGAGCAGTAATTTTGAATTTTGAACATCTGAAATAGAACATTTCTATAAAAGCCCTCACTGAAAAAGTAAAATGTCAGCCCACCACTTTCCCCAGACCTATTGGGTGCCTTACCTCCCCAGTTAAACAATTAAAACCAGGAGAACATTTAGTGCTTTCTATACCAAATGAAATTACAGTTTCAAAATTACCCAAAATCATTTGTATTGTAATTGACTGAGTTGCTGTGACATCAACAAGATGTCTTGAAGAAACTTTTGAAATCAAATTGTAGGTTTTAATAAGAGGAAAAAACCCACACAGCTAAATAATTCCCCATGTGAGCACTAAACAGCTGCTCATGGGTTGTGTTAGCCTGCCACGAGCATCACTCTCTTCTCCAGATATTTCTTTTCCCAAACCTTCTTCATTTCAGTATCTGGAAGAGATTACAGTTAAAGTGGGTAGCATTAAATAGCTTCCAGAAGAAACCAAACCACATCCCCCACCCCCAAATAACCTCCCATAACCAAACCAACCAAATTCACAAAAGCAAAACAAAAAGCAGGAAAAACAAAGAGAAAACAAAACCACCAAGAAACAAAGCAACACTATTTTTGTGACTGATATTTATCACTAAAATTAAAAGATAGGCATGTCAATGTTCTGCAAAGGCTGTGAACATCTGTGGAATATATATTACAAAGCAAGACTTGATTATGGATTAATTTCAGAATAGATAAAACAAAGCAGAAAAACATATTAATGACTGGAAATGCTGAAGAAGCACAACAGCAGCAAAAGAACTAGCAAATCCCTGTTAACAACTTTGCTATCTCAACGACTGTATCATTAAGGGGTCAGATCTAAGGCTCAAGAGAAATCAGTACAGTCCCAAAGGAGAACATGGGACTAGGCTGTTACAAATTGCAAACATGCTGGAATCATGACTTTCCAAAAGGGAACGAAACAGACCATCTTACTTGCAAGTCACATCCAGAAGAAGGTGAATAAAAAAAACCAACTGTACTTGTTTGTTGCTGATTCTAAAACTTATGTAAGAATTTAAAGGTATATTTGACAAAGGCCACTATCAGCTGAGGCAATAAGGAATCAGAGGATCACCCTCCACGCAGCCCTTTGCTTTGGGAAGTTGAAATGGGCTGCCTTTCCACAGCCTGTGCTGGACAGGATTGCTGCCCTGGGCCACACAGCAGTCACTTAGATAATGTACTGGCTGCTCAGGGTGCCAACACAAACCAGCTAGGAGGGTGTGAACAGGACCAGACAGAGTGAAACAGCTTTTCCCCACTGACAGTCATTCATCCTATTTCCAAATCTGACAAGACTTCAAAATGTTACTTTCAATTCTTTCTGCTTCTTTTGTGCCAAACAAACCGACTGAAGATGCCCTTCTCCTCCCCAAGAGTATTTCTTACCCTTTCCCACCTCACCAATGGGAAACCCTAAAGCACAGGCAGACCGTGCGAGGCAGGGCCCTGCAGGGATGCAGGCACCAGAACAGCCCGTCCCTGATGCCCTGGGAGCACCCAGACCCTGGCAGGGCTGGGGATGGCACCGTGCCACCTCCCCGCCCTGCCCCAGCCTGTGCCTGCCACAACGACAGTTCCATTAATGGGGGGACATTCCTCATCTCCCAAAAGCTGTTATCTGGGAAAGGCAAGCAGCACAATAATACCCAAATTACAGTGAAAACCAACGGAGACTGATCTGAAGCTAATTTAATTAATCTAGAACACCTTTGGTAGAAGCAGCCTGGCAACGAACGAAGGTCACAGTTCTCACACATCCTGCACTTTCTCCTCCCTTTATTCTAGACCTAGTTATTTCACATTTTATCTTTACTGCATCTCTCTACTCTCATTTGACCCTTCCCCCACTTATTTTATTTTACACATTACTTTCTATTTTACTAAGTTTCTACTGTTATTCCCCTCAGCTCCTGTTTCCCATTTCCTACACAGAGACCACCATTCTGGTTTGGAAATATTTTATGTGTAGTTTACATGGTATGAATCATGAGATTTTTCAGAGCAGTGAGGACTCAAGGCTCCTGTTTACAGCTGCCAAGCATTTTCCATGTGGATATCATCATTATGTAGGAGTTCCTACTGCATTATTCAATATACAAATAATTATACAAATAGCAACAAACCCCTCAGAGGTTAAATATCTTACCAATAGCCTACATGGTTTCCATGCAGCAGATTACATTCCAAGTGGGAAATTCAGAGAAGGGACTACGTGAGTTTAAAGGTGACTCTCCATGTTCAGCTACCTCCCACTTACCTGCAGTTCCCTCCTAAGCAGAGGCTAATGAAGGACATGGTCCTACCTGCAGCATTAGCACCAATTAAACCACATCAGGAGTTCACGTGTCCTTATGCCTAAAATAAAACTGTGATCCACCCCATCAAACACTAAACCAAAAATCTGAGCTGGATGGAAAACAGGCACAAGTTACAATGTGGATGCTTTTCCCATGTTCCTTTACAGCAGGCTTGCTACACCATCTGCATCAAACAAACAGGGGAAGAGGGTGAATAAAACAACAGCAAGAGCTGCTGGTTCAAGTGGCCATTTGGTTTTGGCTCCTCTTAGCCCTTTACAGTGTCATTCAATGAAGTGGAGAGTGTGGATCGCTATCGTACCTGCAGGGCGGGAGGAGAGGAATAAGTAAATGGAAAAGCAGCCACAGGAATTGCCCCAGTCAGACCGCCGAGACACACCGAGATGGTGAGCTCAGTACAGGCGTGGGATGCAAAAAGTTGATCAAGCATGTAACACACCCTTATTGAAATGTTTTACAGCGGTTTTAGGGATGCTGGCCTTTCTTTTCTACATCTATGATTCCTCACATGCCATCAAGACAGATTTAAGCTACCGGAAGCTTAAAATGGTGGGATGTTAAACCCCTATGGAAAGAGTTTTCCCGTCTTTCCCCGACACCTGGGTTTAGTCCGGCGGGTCTGAGCAGCGCCGCGGGCTGTGCGTTCTGCCGGTACCAGGACAGCGCGGCTCCGGGCGGCGGCGGGCGGGACGGGACGGGCCCACAGCCGCTCAGCCGGTGCGGGCTCCCCGCCCCGGCGGGGCCGTCCCGGAGCACGTGGCGACGGGCAGGGTCCGGCTCTGCGGCCCGGCCAAGC
>VXBN01009785.1:316610-330505 GCA_013397395.1 Sinosuthora webbiana | reverse complement strand
CGGCGCGGTGTTCCCTGCACGGGGTTTGAATATGGATTTTTCACCCTTCGCGTGACCGCGGAACGAGCCGCGCTCCCGTGGCCGAGTACCGGGGAGCGGCGGAGCATCCTCGGCCCGCGCACCGGGAGCACGGCTCCTGGGGCTGTAGTAACTTTTTGCGGTGTTCTCTCCCCCTGTCTCCGCTCGCACAGGCGGGGCGGGGAGCGGAGCAGCACGTGCGGGGTGCGGGCGCGGCGGGGACAGCCGTGGCCGCGGGGACAGCCCGGCTGTGGCCGTGCCGGCCGTGGCTGTGGCCGTGCCCGCCGTGGCTGTGGCCGTGCCCGCCGTGGCTGTGGCCGTGCCCGCCGTGGCTGTGGCCGTGCCCGCCGTGGCTGTGGCCGTGCCCGCCGTGGCTGTGGCCGTGCCCGCCGTGGCTGTGGCCGTGCCCGCCGTGGCTGTGGCCGTGCCCGCCGTGGCTGTGGCCGTGCCCGCCGTGGCTGTGGCCGTGCCCGCCGTGGCCGTGCTGGCCGTGGCCGTGCCTCGGGCACGCTGCAGTCGGTCTGTGCGGGAGCACAACGTGCTCTGCAGGTGCCGGTTACCGAGCGCGACTGCCGTGGCTTGGGCTGGGAGAGCTGGGAAATGAAGTCTCGCCGCGATAAAATAAATGCTGATGCTGAGCCCCGGCTGTTTCAGCGCAGAAAAAACGGAGTTGATGACTCAAGCCCCCTCTTGGTTCGTTTCTCCTCCCGGCTGGCGCTCAGGAGGCATCACCCGTTCACGGGCAGGGAGCTGAGTGTTACTGAAGTGCCTCTGTTTGCCCCACAGACCTTTGTCCCTTTTTTTTTTTCCTTCTAAACAGCCTCCCGCTCCCTGTTAATTTTACATTAGTCATTGCTTCCAGATTCGACTGTTTGAAGGAAAAGGTGTGGTTGGACTGAGAGCACCAGTGTTGCATGAACTGCCTTTTCAGTTTTTTCAGCATTGACAATTTTTGATAAATTGGAGTTGAGAGATTAGGAGATGACAAGGATGATAATGTTTTCCCCTTAACAACTGTATTTTTGAGGTCAACACCAAATAATTTGTTCATTGTGATAAAAATACGGGAACCTAATAAATGTACTTATTTAGTTTATGAAGAGACAGTGATTTAGTGATGTTCATCGTGTCAAAAGTGGGGGGAGTGTGTTTTGGGGGCAAAAGCTTTTTGTTGGCATTTATATCCTGTAATGTTTCTGTAAAACATTACGATGTTACCTGCAAATAAATGTAACCTGGCTGTGGAAAGGCAGATTGCAGCAACTTTCTCCTTCTGTTGAAATTGCTTGTGAAGTGCTCCATTGCTGCCGAAATAAGATGCTATTAATATTTTTAATTAAGGTAGAAAAGCTGATAGGCCCTTTCCAGTAAAAACTGTGTCTTTTTGCCTTTCATCTTGTTAGATGTTCAGCATAAATAGCAGTACTGATATCAGAAGTTCAGCTTTAAAACAGTTGGAGAAAGTTTTGTGAGAGTCATCTTCTATGAGAAGGGGGAATTTGTTCTAATTTTTTGTAGAACGTCAAGAAGCTAACACCTTTTGGAGTTTGCATTTTTCAATAGTAATGCGGGATCCTTTTATAATGAACCGTTGAATTCAGTCACACAGCGTAAACAAGGAAAGTTATAGGATACACTGTCTTTTTATAGAAGTTTCTTGCAATAGCAAAACAGCATCTGTAGTGCATGTTGAGGTCTTTTTCATATTCAGTGATAGCATATGCTATGTACAAATAATAGTAATCTTAATTAGTAATGTGTGTTTGGTGTTTAGGGTAGAAATCTGCATGCGCTGAGAAAAGGCTCTGGAGAAAAGCTGCATTTTAAATGAACAGAAAACATAAATAAGAACTTCATGTACTTCTGCCTCACTTTATGTAGATTATTTCAATACATTTAGTACAGATGAAGAGCTAAAACAGTTCTGAGCAATGGGACTGTGTGAGTAATGTCTTAATTTTGTTATGGGATTTTTTTTTTTTTAAGTGTGTTGCAGAAAAATATCAAGTACTGCAACATTTGGTTATTTGTTTGGTGCAGGAAAGCAGTGGCTAGTTCAGGGAGCTCAGTGAGCTTAACAGTAGTTTCCTTTAGTACCAGGACATACTTAGTGTAATGTGGCACAGGAAAGTCCCCTACAAAGGCAAGCAGAAGTCGTGATACTTGTCTGGAAAAGAGTAGATGTGAGCCTGCTCTTGGCCTTAGTCTGTGTTGCTGTCAGTTACTTTTCTGTCGTTTTCAGTGAAACCCGTGGCTCTGGGTGGTTAGTGAATGGCTGAGGATGAGCAGGTCCTTTCCGGGCGCTCACACGTGGGGGAGCAGAGCCGAGCAGAGCTGTCCCCGCAGGCTGTGTGGGCTGGGACCGTGCCCCGGGGGCAGTGCCCTGCTCAGGAGCCCCGGGCAGGGCAGGAGTGCCCTGCTGGGAGCAGCAGCTGCCTCAGCCTGCTGCAGGAACAACGTGGTTTGCCAGGTTTGCCACCTTGTGCAACGAGCACGTGGACATCTCCCAGCAACTTGTGTTGGTGCGGGCCAGAATTCTGGGATTTTCAGCGGTTTTGGTTAGGTTTGGTGGGGGGTTTTTCTCAAAGAAATACAGGATGTCAAATCCGGATGAATATGGCATGTACTGTCAGTCCAAAATTAAACTGGTTTGAACTTTAGTAATGAGGTGGGAAAAAGAGAAAGGGCTGGCACAGATTTATGTGTAATGACCAGAAAGCCAGACGTGGAGCTGGGCTGTTGGGCATGGCCACAGCTATCACTGCCTACTTGCCTCTGCCTTGGTTGCAGTGTTGCTGCCAACAAGACAGTTCAAGTGCTAGTGAGGATGGAGAGTAAACACACAACCACAGCCAAGCCCAGAGCCAGGGCCTGTGGAAAGGGCCTTTCCTGAGGAGCAGGCTGTGCTGGCTCTGGCAGCAGAACTTGGGAATGGAGCTGCAGGGGAGGAGGGCACCGAGCGGGCTCTGGGCATGCTTGGGAGCTTTGCTGATTCTCAGCTGCTCTTCCTAAGGCCTGCGAGGTGTCCTAGTTCATTGGATCACTTCTCGTGTTCTTTTATCCAAACAGAATACTCATTTATTCTGCTCGGGGGAGGTTTGCAGAGGGAGGGGAGGAGGTGGATAAAGACAGCCAAAAACTGCCTCTGGTGACCTTCCCAAAGCTTTTGCTTGCACGGAAGAAAATCCCAGTGTCTTGTCAGTTAAATCTCTGCAGCTGGCAGCAGTGTTCAGACCTTTGCTCCTCTCCCTTTGCTGCCCTTAGTCTCTGTCTCCTTTTATTTCAAGGCAGACGAGAGAGGCCTGGATTTCAGGAGGAAGGAAGGAGTCCATCACTTTCACAGGAGATTAATTCTTTTCTTTTTTGATAGTGGAATCCCTGACTCTGTCATTCAAAGGGAAGGCTGAAGGAGAAGGGTCTGTGAGTGGTGTCTCAGGATGGCTCAGCTGAGCCATGGGAGGCTGGAGGCCGTGGTGCTCGGCCATGGAGCAGCTGTGTGTCCAGGGGCAGGGTGTCCGTGTGTCTGGGGTCAGGGTGTTAGTCTGTCCGGGGTCAGGGTGTCAGTCTGTCCGGGCTCAGGGGGGCTGTGGAGCAGCCGTGTGCCCGGGGTCAGGGGGGCTCTGTGTCCAGGGTCAGGGTGTCCGTGTGCCCGGGGCCAGGGGGGCTCTATGTCCGGGGTCAGGGGGTCTATGGAGCAGCCGTGTGCCCGGGGTCGGGGAGGTGACTCCGGCACAGCCCTGTCCTCCTTGCTGGCTGTGCTGTGAGTCAGCCCTGCTCCCTGCGGAGCCGGGGGTGTCTGCAGCACGGGGAACCAGCCCGGCCAGTTCGCTGCTGCCTCTCCCTGCTTTTCCTCCTGCCTTTGCCCGCCGGGATCCCTGGAGAGCGTCTGGGGCTGTCTTCAACTTTCTGCTCCTCTTCGTTGTATCCCGCTCTTACGGGAAAGCAAAGATGACCTCGGAAAGTTGGGAAAACTCCGTTCTTTGTGTGTGGTGTCTTTAAACAAGGTGCCATTTTAACAGAGTTTTTATAAAAGGCATACTTTTGTTACACGTGTGTTTTCCTACTTTCATTTTAATCAGTTTTAATATATTAAGAAAAAGAAATTGCTGTTTTCCTCCAAAATGTCTCCATGACCATGTCTTACAGATATCTCTTTTTTTTTTGCTTTGCACAGCATTTTAGAGATTTCTTACCTAGCACTAGGAATTGAAGACCAGTCAACTTCCTGTTTAATTGCTTTTAAAAATAATTTAAAATATGTCTTTGTTTTAGTGGAGAAAATAAAACTGGGAGTTGTTACTTTATTTGAGAGTCATTAAACCATTATTCAAGAAATAATTAAAATTAACCCCCCCACATGTAATGAAATGTAGCGTGTTTTTGTGAACCTTCAATTAACATTATAGTTGATCTAATGTTTTGATTGATACTGTAATGAATTCATTATTAAAGAACAGACAGGAACCTATTGTAAATTCTTTGAAGGTGTACAAGTTGAAACTTGCTTTCTGCATCCCAGCTCAGTGTGGGGATTTTGAATGTATTTAGTGTTTGTGCCGTGGGTTGGAGGCTGTGGGCAGTGAATGAAATTCCCCCGTGGCTGTGGGATCTCTGGGCTGTGTGGGGCAGGTGGTTCACTGGCAGGCTCTGGGGTGAGCTGGCATTCGGGGTTCCCTGGGTGTGTGCAGAGGAGTTTGGGGCACCACGTGCCCATTCCCTGGTGGGTCAGGTACGTCTTGGAGCTTTGCTTGGGGGAGCCCTGGTGGGATTTGCTTGTCTTGGGGCACCTGTGCAGGCTGGCTGTAGGGGCAGATCTGCATCAGCCTGGTCCAGGAAACGCCCTCAGACTGACTGGGGCCACCTCCAAAGGCAGCAGGAGCAAGAGGGAGAATGTCCCAGGGGCAGAAGGCAGGAAGGTAGGGGCAGTTTTCCCTGTGCCAGGTAGGGCAAGGGGCAGGAGATGTCTGGCCACAAGTGAGGAAAAGAAGGAGCTGTGGTGTGATGCCAAATACCACCTTTTGTCCCGTGAGGTCCAGCTGCAAGGAGGAAGCACGAAAGAATTTCTGGATCTCTGTTTGTTTCTGTGGATGCCAAAATTTTTTCCCGTCTTCATCTTCTTATCGGAAGCTCCTCATGTTCTGTCTGTGGTGTGGCAAGCCAAAGGCCATCATCTGGGCTGTGCTTTTAACAGGGTTTTATAAATGTACTCAAAAGCATTTGTCTTAGGTGCTCAAGTCTTGTGTGGTATCTAAAGCTACACAGGGAAACAGATCTCAGAAAGACTTAGTATTTTCATCATGTTTTTATTTAAAAACAAAATTACCATATATTCTTACTTAGAAATAACACAGCAGTATTGAAATTATAGCATATTGTGAAGGGAGATTTAATTTCTGTCACACAGTGCCTAAACTCCAACTTGACATGGCTCTCTGAAGTAGAGGGGAGTCCATGCTCCACAGAGCTTACAGGCAGAAAGGGTAAAACTTGAACTATGAAACGACTGGAGAAGATACCAAGAACAGCCTTTGTGTAACACACACCTCATCCAGGGTGCTTGTGATCCAGTGCTAAGCCTGGGCTGCTGGGCTCTCTAATTTATTCAGCCTTAATCAAAGATATACTGGCAGAACTTGCCACCTGTTGCTGCTCCACAGCCTTCACACCCAGCTTTGTCCTCACAGCTAATGTAATGAAAACACCCAGTTCCACATTTCAGCTGAAACTGGAAATATTGGCAGTGAGATACAGCTCATCACTTGTTCCTGGGTGCATGTTTATATTTCAGATGGGAGATGAAAACACATTGAACCCAGAAATCTCAGACTGGCTTGTAGACTTGTGAGATGTGCCTGTTGCTCTGTGTCCTTTGGACTATCACATAAAGAAAGGAAATTCTGAGTTTTCTTCATTTTACAGTTGTTCCTTAGCATAAATCATAGCAACAGCATGCACTGAGATTTGGGAAATTTCACAGTCATTAAATACATTCTCTTCCAGAAGATACTTAAAAAGAAAAATCCTAGTTTACTGTTCTTCACAGAGTAGACTGACTGGCAGAAAAACTTCCTGTGTTTCAAGGACTTGACACTTCTTAAGGAAGTTCTGAAGTTCTGGTAGAGAGCGCTGCCTGTTGTGGGATGCTTTTTCTTCAGGCTGACGTAGTCAGTCTTTCAACACTCAGAGGTTTTTAATTTAGTTGTGGAACAGAGGTTATTTTTAAGCAGGAAAAAAATTCGCCAGGTCATGTACTGACACTGAGATAAAATCAAAAAAACTGCAACAGCAAAAGACCCAAATCCCAAAACAAAAAAGCCCATCCTGAAGATATGCAGTTAAAAAGTGTTGACTTAGCAAGGCGTGCAGAGTCCAGGAATTGGATTTGTCTGATGAGCTACTGAGTTTTATTTTGGCCAGCTTGAGTGCTCTGAAAGGAACCACCCACTGTCCATTGGGAGCTGCTGCTGCATTGATCCAGTCTGGAAATGTAGTTGCACAGTGGAGGAGGATAACAGGTTTTATTAAACTTAATGCATTTATTGCTGTTCATAATGGGTAGACTTTAAATATCTTATTTATTGTTGTAGATACAAAAGAAGATATCCTGAATCACAGCTTCCTGCTTTGAGGAGGTGTGAAGTGCATTAGATTTAGGAAGTCTTGCCTTGCTAGAATTCCAGCAAATGCTGTTTTAGTGATACAGTTCATTGTATTAGTTAATATGATATTATTGAATTGTTTTTTATTACTAGTGTATTGATTTAATCTACAATATAAATATTAATATTTTTCAGACTGAAATTTGAAATACTAAAGGAAGTTGCTTTTTTAAGATAGGAAAGATAATTCAAATTATTGCCATTTTTTCAGAATTTTCCTTTGTTTTCTCTGCATCTCAGTGCATCACAGGAGTCATATTGCAACAGAACAAAAATATTTTACTCTGGCAATATTCCCATTTTTTTATTCTTTTGGAAGATTGAACAATACGCTTTGTGTGCACGCTGTGGGGTGGTGTTGTCAGCTGGTCAGTGGTGTGTGGTCAGGCTGTGCCCCTCTCCCAGGCAGGGCAGCTGGGGGTGCCCCAGCTCAGAACACCGAGGGCTGAGGAAGGCCCAGGGCAGTCTGCACCCCCAAATAACAAACCCCGTGCCAGGCTGGGGCTGCTGCAGGGGCACCTGCCGCCCTCAGCTCCTCGCTGAGCCCTGGAGCTGTTTTCCCGGAGTGTACCGAATCCTGCCTTTCTGGGCTGGTTGTTCTCCAGCCTGGCGGTGTGGTTGAGCGTGGTGAAAACAAAGGATTCTGCTGGGCAGACACCTCAGTGTTGTGAAGCACAAACGTGACCTTTTTCCTTGGCCGTGGGAGCTGGCTGATCACACCTCAGAATAACGTCCCGGTGTGGTGTGTGTGCAGAGTCCAGGCAGCCCTGCCTCCAGCTGCTCAGGAGCCTCATTCCACAGGCCAACAGTGCCCATGCTTGGTGGAATGTCCTCACAAATGAGGAATGCTAACTCTGAGCTGGTCCCTTCGAGAGTTCTCTTGCTTCTCTTGGAGCTGATCGTTGGTTCTTCCTTCCCCCGGGTTCCCTGACACAAGCAGGCCTTTGGAAGAGCTGGTTGCTGTTGTCTGCATGGCAAACGGCCACCTGCCTGTGAGGGTTTTCTTTCCAAATATTTGACGTGTCTGTCTCACTTCCAAGCCTTTAGTGGGCAAACTTAGACATGTTGGAGGAAGGGGAGACAGGATGTGCTGCTGCGTTCGGCCGTTTCCCTCCTTGCACAGGATCTCGTGGAGGCTGCCTCAGCTTTGATCTCCGCCCTTAAAACTATCCTCTAGCTGACTGAAATGGTTTGCATCTTGCACAGAATTGTAGCCAGAACAGGGATTTTTATCTTGGAAGCCAAAATGCCTTGTAAGCCTAGAAATGCAAGGGTGGTGTGTCCTTTTCCCTAGCACAAACACAAATACTACATGTGAAAGCTCTGCCATGTCATGCTGCTAATGCCCAGGAACTAATTAACAGCCATCCCCAGAGCCTCTGCTCTGGCAACTTGTAACAGCCTGGGGCAGGAGGAGAGCAGGGATGTACCTGTGATGTCTAAACAGGCTTCTTAACTTTCTAAATTTTTACAACATTTATTTTATGAACCCTCCCATTGTACTGCTGTCTTTTGGATTTACACGTGTCGATGGATTTTATTGTTTCTTACACCAAGGTGTGAGGTGAAAATCCTTCTAGAAGAGTTTAGTCTGTTGAAATTCAAAGCTGTTAACCTTGCTTGACCTGTATTTCAGAACCAAGTTTTGGTTGGTTCTAGACAGCAGATGAATAACCTCTGTTCTGCAATGTCTCTGGTTGTAAGAATCACTTGTTCTTAGAGCTTTTAAAAGATTCCTTACAGAATAGGGAAAAAACCTCCTGGGAAACAGCTAATACTTGGTGTTCCTTCAAAGTATTTATCCATTTTACACAACTTCTGAAAAGATCCTGTAAGTTGGATTTATCTCCTTTACAATTATGTCCCCATAATTTCTCTGAATCCAGTAATTCCAGACTGGGAGATGCTGTGTTTGTGCAGCCAGCTCATTTCCTTGGAGGCTGGGAGAGCCCCGGGGTGCAGAGCAGCCGTGCTGGGATCCCTGTCAGCAGGGATTAGCCAGGGGGATCTCTGCTCTGCTGCGCTGGAGCTGCTCTGCAGGGTTTGTGGATAGCTGCCTTTGCCACGTGCTGGTGAAATTTGGACCTTTTCAGTCTCTGCAATGGCACAGTTCAGTGGGGAGACAGTGCTTGTCACTGAGGATGTGCTGGTTTTTGAGATACAGTGCTTGTTAATGCACTGGCTGGTGTCTCACATGGTGCATGGAGCGAGCAGCTCTCTGTCCTGTCCTGCTGGGCACTTGCTTTGCCTTCCAAAGGCCATGGCTGGTGGACAGCCCTGTGTGCTCCAAAGTTCACACTCCTTGCCAGTGTACTTTTGTACAGTATGAATGTGAATCAGCTTGGTGTCATGTGTTAAATTTGTGAGACTTACAACTTCACAGATTTATGAACACTAATGGCACCCTTCCAGTTTTAGGTGTGTGTCAGTTTGTCACCCAGTTTTCCTTGAAACAAAAGCTGGTGTTCGACACGAATAATCTTGTCCAGGCTCCTGGCAGTGGGGCTGTGAAACTGGCTGAGGTGGTGCTCATCCCTGGCTTTATTTCTGTTTTGCCTTTTTTGTCTGGAAGTGTGTGTTAGGAGATGCAGTGACTGTGCCTCTCACCTGGCCGACACTGATCATTTCTTCCTCCAGATGAAAGAACACGTCTGTCAAACTCCCTGCAGTGTAGGACCTGTGTGGGTCTCCAGAGCAGATTCAAAGGGAATGGTGACTTGTGTGTGCAGCCTTGGGGATGGGACAATCTCCCCCAGGTTATTCCCTATCATGGCACAACTACAGCTGTGATACTCACGTGGGGGTTAGAGCAGCTGTGGCTGTGACTTGCTCCTCTGCTGGACAGACAGACCCTCTTTATCCCTGGTGAGCTTCAACCAAGAGGGGAAGCCTTGACACAGAACGAGAGGAGGGAGACAAAGTGACTTGAACTAATGATTTTCACATGCCAACTTGTACTTTTAATGAGGTGGAACCTGAACATGTGATTTTGTGGGTATGCAGATGTGCCTGGCATTGCTGGAGTGCTATGGGTGGATGCTAAATGCAGAAATAGCTTTGGTTGTTACTTAGTTGAGCTACTGTCTGAAGATCCAGGTGTATATTTTATTAAAGAGTCTTAACTGAAGTGGCCCTACCACAGGAGGAAAGCAAGCAAATCACCTTGATTTGACCTTAACATTTTCCAGTTGCAGAGATGCCAGCAGAATGTGAATCAAAACAGAACTGCCTGTAAACACATCCCAGAGGAGCCAGCTACTTTCTGCTGGTTTAACTCTGATTGAAGGGCTTTGACTCCCCTTAAGGTAGATATGATTTTATTTGTACAAATAAGAAAAAATAAGTCAGATGTACCAGTATGATAGGAATCCTCTCTATGGATCCTAACAGTGCAATTACAACAGTGGAGAAAATAGCCACCTGTAATTCTATTCTCAGATTATATACTCACTATACTTTTTTACTTTTCCAAAATGTTCATTTCACTGGGAAATCTCCTAATTTTTAGTTACAACAATAAATTTCTTTTATCATTTAAGACCTGTTTGGTCTTCTCTCAAACATTTACTTATCCTTATTTTTACACCCAAGTATTCATAGAGAACAATATCTTCTCAGATATTTTGAAAGGTTTCTGGTGATGAAAAATAAGGATTTGGTTTCTTTATCATCATGACAGCCTTTGAATTCGGGCAGACCAGCAGAACCAGCTGCAAATGTGAGAAACAAGGCCTGTGCCAGGCACTGAGTTAACTTCCATTTCATTCTGATGGCAGCAGCACTTCAGGTTCTCTGGTGAAAGTGTGTTTTTGCTGCACTCTACAACAGCGTGTGCCATCACTGGGGCCTTCCCACAGGAGCTGCTGTGTTCTTCTCTCCAGTTACCTTTTGGTGATGACTTTGGTGTCTGTCACAGAAACTTTCTTTGGTCGCTGACTGTGACTTGGGTAAAGAGCATTGGCAAGATGAATGCCCCATGCCCTTGCCTACCAACCCCCCCCAAATCTGGAAGATGTGAAGACCTGTTGTTTTGCCATGTTAAATGTGATCAATCACAGGGGAGTTCCTAGTGGAGAAACTTCTCTCCAGGTGGAGCTTTGTGCTAATTCTCCTTTTTTGTCTTCCTTGCCTTGAGCAGGCTGCGTACATAATCATGGTCATTTGAGACAGGCTGTGTTTGCCTTAGTCTGCCTGAGGTGCCTGCTGGGCTGTTCCCTGCCTGTGTTTTCTCTGCAGACAGATGTCTCTGTCATTCTTTGTTTCTGTGCTGCTTTAGCAAGCCCTGGTTGGCTTGTTTCTCTCTGGCTTTCTCATAACTCCATTATTATTTGACTTGGAAAACAGCAGCAGACAGGTAGACTTCTCCTCTCCCCTTAGGCTAGGAAGGGAACATCAACCTTTTGCATTTGTATCTCTTTTAAAAGTAGGTATGCTTCCCAGGTAAGGAATCCTCTATTAGCTTACTTGCATGCCTCTGTGTGTCATCCCTTCCACTGCTTTGGATGGCTGTGGGTTTATTTGGGAGCAGGAGTATCAGCTCTGCTGGGTTCAGCTGGATCATTCACCACATTGTTTTCTATTTCGTAAGACTGGTTCTTCTCAAATCCACCACTTAAGTTACACTTCCTCCTGCTTGAATCCTCCTCCCATTTAGAAATTGAATCAGTCCGTAATGCTGTGCTCCATGGCGATTTTGGCCACTGATATTTTTCTGTTTTATCTTTTAGGCTTGAGTTCCTTGAGTAATCTTTTTTATTTAACTGCTTTTTTTGTCACCATATCAATTAAATGTCTAGCTGTGGCCCACGACTGTGCTGGTTATTCATGCTTCATTGATGTCCAGAGCAGCTGGGTCTCACAGAACCAAGATCCTGGTGGTATCTGTTTCTAATAGAGCTCACCCCCAAAGTGTGAGTGGCCACTACCAGCAGCTGCTGTTGGAGATGGACTGGACAGCATTAAAGGTTGTGCTGTCACCTCTGTCCTTTGTCATGTGAAGGAACTCCAGTTACAAACTGAACAGCCTCCAGAGAGGTGACTTCTCTGACTTCTCTTGGTGACATGGCTGTTGCTATCCTTTGAATTTTGCCTTTGTCAGTGGGCCTTCCAATTCACCGATGGGTTAAGATTGTAACTGATAAATTGCAAATATGACAGAAGTCTGTTGTGAAGACAGTGAATTGACAGCTTACCAAGGAAGCTTGTTTTGTTTCTGTTGGAAGTTGGTAGCTTTGAGCACACTGTACTTAGCACTTTACAGTGCAGGTTTTTCAGTCTTCTGCTCAGAGGTTGTCAGGGAGGTTGGGTCGTCAGTTGTTTAGGATTTGATGTGAAACCTGCAGTTCATACTGCCCTTCCAGTAAACAGGTTCACTGTCATCAAGACTTACTTGAGGATAATGGAGTCCAAAGACTTGTCCCACCCCTGCATGGTGTTTGTTGGTGACAGGTATGGAACAAGTCACCAGCCTGGTGTCAGAGCTTTGTCCTGTGCCAGCTCTACCACCTTTTCCTTGAAATACTGTCATTTCTCATGTCTCTGCGGGACAGGGGTGGTGATGGTAGTGATCTTGGTTTTTAAGAGTATCAGACTGGCCCAGACCAGCGGGCCAAGCTGGGGGCTGGCTCCCCTCTGAGGGCACTCCTGACCCCAGGGGCACAGGGCTGCCAGCAGTGCCACCGTGCTCCCGCCGTCCCCGGGGCCACAGCACCCGTGTGGGCAGGACAGGGCTCCTGGGAGGGAGCCTGGCCTCTCCTGGCCGGGATTATCAACCTGCCATGGCTCTGACACCCTCAGCCCTCGTGCTGTGGTCGGGGGGTGGCTGCCCTGCCCCAGGTGAGCCGTGCTGGGGCCCCCGAGGGCCAAGGACAGCAGGTCCCCAGGATGGCACCCCAGGCATGGGCAGGGTGCTCTGTCAGTTCAGCTGTAAGGGAATGCTGTCTTTTAGGGGGCCATAAATGACAGTGGACTTCTTGCTTATTCCTGGGCATATCCTTCCTGTGGCTCACCAAGAGGATGTTGACAGGCAGCAGCAGCATCACGTATTAAGAACAGCTAAAAATGGGACAAGGTAATGCTGTGCATGTTTACCCTGCTGTACAGGAATGTGCTGATCTGAAGTCTGCATTAATAACCTTGCTGAAGGCTACTTTTAAAACATATAAAAAATATTTTGACAGCATTCATCAGAAGATGTGCTGAGTGTAATTGAAATTAACCAGCAGCATTACTGTAGAGAAACAACTTACAAAGCATATTTGCCATTTTAAAGTAGCAAAATCTTTGAAAACCTTATTTGAAGAAATAATTATGTGCAAACTATATATATATATATATATGAGACATTTTTCATTAAGTTTTTATTGGGCTTTAGTTTGACAAAAGAACTGTGGTGTTACACACTTCTTTTCAACACAGTATGTGCAAGGTAGATTTTTGAGGCTACTTTTGCCCCTCCTTGCTGGGCATGTTCACATTTGCTCTGGTATTTGAAGTTGTACCTTTCTGATTGTATGAGAACTGAAGTAGTAGAGAATATTCTATATTAAGTTAAAGGAAGAAACCCAACAGTTTGAACCTTTGTAGAACTCCTGTGCTATTGCTGAAAAGCTCAATTTTAAGTGCTTTGGATTTGAAGTGGTCTCTCACAAATAGGCAAGAAAATGCAATGAAGTGGATAAGCATTCTGTTGCCATCTGTAATTTATGCCACTTTCTGTGATAGTGAGGAGATAACTGGCAGCTGCCTTGGAGCACCTTACAGGAATGGTTCATTGTAGTGGCATGAATGGTTTGTGTGGCAGGTGTTGTCAGCTCTGCAGGGCAGTAACTGTGTGCTGGTGGGTCGCTGCCTTGCCCAGGTTCAGGGCTGTGTCCTGCCAAAGGGCTCCCTGCCGGGCCCCAAGGGCTCCCTGCCGGCCCCAAGGGCTCCCTGCCGGGCCCCAAGGGCTCATTGCCGGCCCCAAGGGCTCATTGCCGGGCCCCAAGGGCTCATTGCCGGGCCCCAAGGGCTCCCTGCCGGCCCCAAGGGCTCCCTGCCGGGCCCCAAGGGCTCATTGCCGGCCCCAAGGGCTCATTGCCGGGCCCCAAGGGCTCATTGCCGGCCCCAAGGGCTCATTGCCGGGCCCCAAGGGCTCATTGCCGGGCCCCAAGGGCTCATTGCCGGCCCCAAGGGCTCATTGCCGGGCCCCAAGGGCTCATTGCCGGGCCCCAAGGGCTC
>VXBN01009785.1:282445-316167 GCA_013397395.1 Sinosuthora webbiana | reverse complement strand
GGGCCCTAAGAAGGGCTCACTGTTGGGCCCTAAGAAGGGCTCACTGTTGGGCCCCAAGGGCCATTCGTGCCCAGTGCTCCCCTGCATCGTCTCCCCAGGCCCAGCGAGGACAGCCCAACGGCAGCTAGCTGGAACTAGATATTCCTGTGAAGCTGAAGTAAGACATTCTAAAAATGGAACGATGTGCCTCTAAGTACAATTACCCCTAAGCGTTACATAAAAGAGCAATAAAGAGCCATCTCGCAAGTGGTGGAAGTGCATTCTTTTCTGCTGGTGTCATCCAGGAGTGTATTTCCTGAGTTGTATTGACGTTCTCCTGAACTTGCAGAGAGCAAGCAGGAGCAGGCTTTTTCAGGTTTGAACGTGGAAATCCCCTAAAACACTAATTAATTGTTGTATTTTTTTAAGACTAAAAATTGCGTAATTTTCCCACTCCCTCCTTGTTACTGAGAGGCTTTGCTTTTGATTGCTGCCTTTTAAACCCTTCATTCTGAGATCTGTGTTACAGCAGTGAAAATAACTGGTTGAGTTGGTATCTTCACTGTTGGTAGCGTTGCTTATTTAAATATATCAGTATTAATTTTCAGGCATATCTAAATCCTATGTGTGAACATTTTAATTTTTTCTATTTTGTGTAGTTGTGAAATGATCTAAAAAATTGTTTGTTTGAATTTGGAAGGGCAGTATTCCATTTAGAGGAGACAGCAACACTTGAATAATTAATGTCATTTATATGGTCTGATACTGGCAAGAAGGTAGCTGTGGCTCTTAAATATTATCCTTGATTATTGTTTTGTCTTTCCTGCAGTGACTTCAGTATTTTGGCTGTTACTGCCTTTCCCAAAAGTCTCTGTTTTGTGTCCAAACACGGGCAACTTCTGCATAAAATTTGCATTGCTTTGGTTGCTTTCTTCTGACTTTTCAATAGATCCGGTTTGAAACTGGGTGTGCAAAACTTCAGTGAGGCAGTCTGGGGAAACTGTGCCTTTTCAATGCCGTGAGAAATGGAAAAGAAGCAGGAGGGATCAGTGAAGTATTTTTTTTCTTTTCCCTCTCCTTGCTTTGCCACGGGAAGGAGCTTTGATTACAGGCATCCCAGCTTTGTGCTTTCCTCGGGGCTGTTTTGCTGGATCTGCCTGGATGCAGGACTTGGTTCTCGGTGTCACCTGCATCACCTGGAGTGTGGGTGGGGCACGTTCTGTGTGGGAGGTGACACAGAATTGGGCATTGCCGGGGTCAGTGAGCAAACTTCAGTGTTTGGTGTGAGCTGGGGTCAGCTGGCTTGGAGCTGGCTGTTTGTTTTAAGCTGGATTCTCCTGTAGTTCCTGACCTCCGTGTGCTGGCCCAGCACTGCCTGTTCTGTGTCCCCTGCCCAGGAATGCCTCCAAGTGCCAGCTCCTGCTGCTGTCCTGGGGAGCTGGGCACAGCTGTGACAGAACCATCCCAAGCTGCCTTTCCGTGCAGGTGAGCTGCTGCTTTGGCTGCAGCTTCCTGAGGAGCTGCCCTGGTCACCTCTCGTTTCCCCAGTTCTCTCTCCTGGGCTTTACCTCACAGAGCCACGTGGCAGGGTCAAGGCTTTACACAAAATCTGTTTCTCTAGTGCTCTTGTCACAGAACAGAATTTAGGTAGAGTGGGTAAAACAAACCCATGCTCTTTCCTACCACCTGAAGTTCTAGTGGTTGTTCCTGGTTTTGGTGTGCTTAATTGCCCTGCTCAGGAATTAGCATGTGACTAGAACATGGGGCAGGGAATTAAAAGGTAGAAATAAGATTGGTGGTGTTGTGACGACTGTTTGAGATTCCTTTGATGTTAGCTTTTAAAGTACGTTTGAGTCATACTTTCAGTCCTTCAGGAGCTGAGGCAGGAAAGCTATCTAAATTGCATCTCCAACTGGTAAACTTCGATGCAAAATGTTGCCATCTCATGACAAAATGCATGCCTTTAGCAGATTTTACAGGAAGAAATCTTTTTCACTGTGAGAAGCAAATCACATCTTGGGATCTTGTAGTGCTGCATAAAGATGCAGTTCTGCCGCACAGCAGGAAGCCTGTGAATGCTGTTTTTAAAGCTTCTCCTTGTTTTAACTGAGCATCAGCAAATAACCATATGCCTTCATTCAGTATTTGTTTTGCTTCTTGACCATTTCCTCACTTGCTCTTCATTCCTTCAATGTATACTTTTCTGTCTCTCTGAGTTTTTTTGTTGCTGTATGCTGGATTGCCTACACTTTGCACTGTGGATGTCTGTTCTGGAGTGTGGGTACAATTACTGACGTTATTTAAGGTACCATTGATGTGACTTTTTTCCCTTCTGGCACTTCTGCAAAAGGTTTCCCTGCCTAGCCAGACACTTTAACCTGAGTCTGCCTAATTTTGTAATTGTGTTTCTGTCACCTACCCCTGCTACAGGAAGGCATATGGGTCAGTTGGACAGGAACAGTCTGTGTGATTTTGTGCTTATCAACATTGGCTCATTCATCTTTCTTTGTGGTTTTCCTCAAATTACTCAGCTGTCCTTGATCTCCTCTAATTGTGATATCTTTTGTAAGTTTTGGTGTTCACAACTCTTCATCTCTTTATAAAGTATTACTAGAAATACTAAATTGTCTCTAGATAAGAGTTATGTGTAATCCTACTAGCAATACTTTAAATTTTGAAGGGTGAACAAAATCAAATACACCTCAGAAAAATAATACTAATTTTTGGGATATTGGAGAACTGATGGAAGTATTGGTAACTGTGGCCTTAAAACTCAGATGCTTGTTGTCCAATTCTTATATTTTGCTTCTACATTCAAGTTTTTTTTCTTGCTTCTAGCTTGGAGAACAGAAGAGGAGAGAGCTTCATTTGCTTAAATGTAAAAGTTTGCAGGTAGAGTGTTCTTGGCAGCAAAAAGAGTTTTGCTGTGCAGTTCTATTTCAGGGCAAAAGGAAGAGTAAACAGCAGTTTAGTAATTGATAAAATTTCATTTTAGTAAAATCTTTTGCTAATCCAAAGCCATGTTTATTGGAAAACAGTGATGTACTTCAGTCTGTGTTTATGGTATGCAAAAATTTGAATTTCTGTAGTAGTCATTTGAACAGGAACATCCGCAGGTAGCACAGAAGAACACAAACACATCCTGACTAAAAGCAGGGTTTTGGCACCATGGGTTTTTCAGTTTTGCGGGGGCACAGGGGGGTTGTTGTCCTGCCAAAGGCAGGTGAAGCACTGCTGGTCCCTGGCTGGTCCCTGGGGCTCTCCCTGCAGCAGTGCAGGCTGTGGTGTCACTGAGCACACAGCTGTGCAAGGGGGTCACTGCTCACAGCTGCTGGGTTCCTAAAGCAGGATATGACCAGGGTCAGTAGTGTCCAGCTCCAGACCATCTCAGGGATACATGTGACACCACATCACTCAAAAACGGCCATTGTCCAAACAGGGAGCTGTGGAAGTCTGTAACTCTCCAGCTGTCTTTTGTAATGGGGGTTGTAGCTGATAATTTTTATAATTGAGAAAAGTTTTTGTATAATAAATTTTTTTCAAGTATGCTATATGACAAAATTAAGAAGCATACTTTTATAAAGGCATATAACATAGACTTGGGTTGCTAATACTTTCAGCTGAGGCATGTCTGCCTGCAGGTAGTGAGCATTCTCTCCAGCAATAACATAGTCACACTTCAGCAATAATTTTGCTAGGGGAAATACAAGTAGAGATTGAACAGGAGCTGCAGCCATTGCAGTGGTTGGTAGTGGTCGTATCTGTATTTACAGCCATTCTCGTTTTAATTGCCATTTGCTTGTTTGTAGGAGTGTTCAGGTGGGAGATGGAGCAGGTGTGGGGTTGGAGCTGGGTGCAGGGCAGCAGTGCTGTCAGCGTGCCTGTGCTGCAGGCTCTCAGCTGTCAGTGTACAAGTTATGTTGTTCTGTGATATTCATTCTGAAGGACTTCATGCCTACATTAATTGCATCTATTCCAACACCAAACTGAGAATTTATCCTTCTGTGCACGGTTGAATGAGTAATTGATGAATGTCCTTGTCACCTGACAGTCTGCTTGGAAAACCCAAAATCCTTCTGTGATGCTGCATGTCCCTCCTCCTGCTCAGTCTGCGGGAGAGAGGCTGAACTTTATCCCTGGAGATCAATCTGCTGTCTGTCTGCCAGTCTGCAGAGCTGCTTGGAGCACTGTGCTCTGATGAGGCTGTGTTCGATGGCAGTGGGTTGAGATACCTTGGCAGAACAGAGCAACACGGATGTGGGATGGCCCAGAGCAAAGGTTCAGGTCTGGGGTCTCTTGTTTCTTGTAAGTCATGGAGCCTTGTTGAATTAAACTGCTGAAAACTCTTGTTTATTGCCATTTAGCTTCTCGTACTTGGTATGTTTGCAAAGTGTAAATGCTCTCTAGACATCCTTCAGATGACAAAGAGGCTTCTTTTCAGGTGAGCTACAGACAGTGCCTCAGGCCTTGCAGGACGTGGTTATAAATATGTCTTTATTCAAAATGGTTGTCTTGCTGTACATGTCTGATACCTTCTGATGAATGGTTAGTTCGAAAGCTATAAAAGATATTAGTCTCATGAGCATGTTACAACTAGATATTTGTGGATGTAGAATCTTGCCTGCTCACTGGAGTAGAGTTAAAGTATGTAGCCATCAGCCAAAAAAAAAAAAGACTGTGTTTTCCTAGGAACTGCAATAAAAGTATGTTTATCGAAAAGCTGGGGTAATGTACATTTTAAGATTTTAATCAGGACATAGTACTGAATGGTTTTTGAACCTGCGTGTATTTAAGTAAAAGAACAAAAAATAAAAGGAAAAAATATATCTTGTAAAGAAAAAGGGATTAGGAAGAGGCTAAATTTAGTGGCAAGTCAGTTAAACTTATCTCCCACATTTCTTGGGCAGTGGGTCAGGTGTGTGTAGGTTTCCTTTTTGACTATGAGACTCAATCTGCACAGCTGTGGTGTGTTTTTATCCTGCCATTACTGAAGTCAGTTTCTTCCATGTTTTCATCAGATAATGTGTTTATTTTCCTGGTTTCATCCTTAAGTCCTCATGAACGCGTGCACTACTGACGTCCATAAGGGAAAGGGATCTCTGAACACAGTGGTTAGCCTGTAGTGTGATGTTTGGAGTATCTTCCCCTGCTGCATCTGGAAATTTCAAACCCTGCTTTTCATGTAAACGCTGGAGCCATCTTTCACAGAATCCATTTTTAGTTGTTTGCATCATCCTTGCAAGTGGGTAAGTTGTCATCTGCTGTCTCTCCATCCAAACACGTTCTGCAGGCTGGCAGACAGAGCGCAGAGCCTGGTTCAGTCACTTGGTTGCAGGAAGCTTGAGCACGTGAATCCCTGCCTGGTTCTCAGGTGAGCAGCACTCTGGCCTTCAGCAGGGTGGAACCAATGGGAGCTGCTCCTGCCTGCAAGTGTTCTGACAGCTCTCTGAAGGAACTTGAAAACAGATACATTTTAATCATATCTTCCTGTAAAAACTAGAAATGTAGTTTGTCTTGTTTAGCTTTTGACTTTTTATGCACACTGTAAAGGATGAGAAGAGCAGAGTCTTTGACCAAGAGCTGAGATGTGCCTTGTTGCTCTAAGTGTAGACATACAAGAATAACTTTGTCATGCAGTAAATAACATTGGTGTCCCAGCAAGTTGATTTTAGCTTATAGGAGTGTTTCTCCTCTGTACTAATAAGTATTTGTCTAATATCAGTGGTAATTTGCTATTGTTGCTTGAATTACCCTGGTAGCTAGATAAATATGAGGATTTTCAGTGGTGAGAGGTTGGCCATTGTTTTTCTCATGTTGCCCTCATGAAATAAAACCAGTCCATCGTGTCCTAGCTGGCAGAGTTGGTAAGAACTGTATTACCTCCTCGGCATGAGTTGTGCTGGTGACTGTTCTTACTGGCTGCAGGTCAGCAGTGGGAGGCTCAGAAACAGGAAACAAAGGTAAGGAGCAAATTTGGAAGAATGACCAGTGTAAGGAAGGCAGGAGGAGTACGAAGGGAAGGGGTTAGGAAGTAGTGAAAAAGCACCACTTCTGTCAGGCATCAGTCCTCAAAAGGCCTGGCTTTTTCCTGGGCCTGCACTAAAAGAAGTGGGATTATTCAGTACCAGCAAAGGTGTCTGGATATGTCTAAGAAAATAACAGGAGGAGCACTGAAAAGTGGGGAGTAGAGACTAATGACAATGGAAACTTAAAGCACAGTTTGCTATGCTTGGTTTAGTGGTTTCTCATATTTCTTCTCTGCTTCTCAGTAGTATGTTCTTGCTTCCTTGTGTCGGTGATTACTTGGCTGCAAGATCGGCTGGCTCAGGAAAACACCCCCCATCTTGTCCCCAGGAGCATGGCGGTGTCAGGTGAACTCCCTGAGCTGGCAGCTGTGTGACAGTGGAGCGGACACAGAAGGAAGCATTTCCCAGGTGCTTTCCCTGTGTGCTGGGAGCCGTGTGAGAGCCGGCGCTGGCCGGCTGCGGGAGCCACCGGTGACTGCCCAGCCCAGTGCAAGGACAGGGACCGGGAGGCTTTTAGCAGCCACATCAGCAGAGCAGGGGGGCACACTGGAGGCAGCACTGTCCTCTGAAGGGGCACTTATGGGGCTGTTTAGGCGGTGGTTTGGTTTGCTCTGCTGTGATTTTCTGTGTGATTTCATAAAGCCATTTGAGTGAGTCTCTGCAGCAGAGAGGCTGGGAAAACCACTGTTCTCAAAATTGTTTTAGGGTATTTCAAACTGGAGGCTTCAAACTGAACAGCTTTGTCGTCCTTGCACACTTGATCTGGCCATGCCAGTGTGGAGCTGGGTTGTCCTGTTTGTGGCCTTTGCTTCTAAATAGAGATTTTGAATTTTCAGAATAGGTGTTAAGAATTTTCTTGGACTTATGCTACAGGATGAAATATTTAAGTATTTTCCTGAAAAATTATCTAAGTGATTGAAAGACAATATTTTTTATCAGAGACCGAAGTGCACACCAGATTCTCACCATCTTCCATGTTTCCAAACTTCTCAAATTACGCTCTAAAGCTACATTAGAGCCATTTACACCTTACACAAGTCTTAGTTTTGCAACATCCACCAAACATTTAAATCTTCCAGTTCTCATGTATTCTTTGCAATAGCAGAGAATTTAGTGTGTAAACTTTGATGTTCAGTGATTTTAAGATGTAGTCAGGTGTGCTGAAATGCACTGAACAGAGCTATAAACAGTAAAATACATTTTCTGAGTTTTCATTTGTGGCTACAGAGATCCTAGATCTTCAGTCTGAGAATTGAAGAATGAGCAGTTTGAGAATTAAAAGAACTGGAATGCAGGGAAGGATGAAGGTACATTTCTGATGGTACCTGTGTGTAGTGCCTGATCTGTCAGTGCCCAGGGCTTGCAGAGAGCAGCCCAGGGCAGGACCCAGGAAACTACAGCGTGGTGCTGTGGGGGATGAGGGTGTAGACAGCCTGGGAAAGATGTAGGAGCAGTCTCCTGTTCTGGGTGATGTCTGACTGCTCAGCCATGACACCAGAGACAGGCAAAATAACTATGAACCTAGTTTTTTTGAGGTATGAAATCTGGTTGGTAGTTTTCCAATAATGAATCAGTTATCCATCCCCAAATGAGTGGTAGCACAAGTCCAGGGAGTATTTTGAGTGGATAAATCCCAGTCTTGTGTAAGGAGGAAAGAGGGTTTTGTATTAACTCCTCTTCACTTCTTACTCATACCAGATTTTAAGGCGCTCACAAAACCTGCTCTTGCTATTTCCTGTTCCTATAAGGTGAAATGAGAACCTGCCTTGACTTTGTGAGTTCCTGTCCTTAAGGAGCATCCCTAGGCTGAGCTGTGGTGGGGGAGACTGGGCCCTGCAGAGCTTCTCCTGCTCCCTCACTGTCCTGTGCTGTCACCCGAGCCCACGGCCTGGCAGGATGAGCAGACTTGTTTATTAGCTCAAGTGTGTACCTAAGTGTTTGTAGGATCAGAGCCAACAGTTATTTAATGTTGAAATCAAGATTAGAAAATCGGTAACTTTGCCAAGAAATGTGTTAATTGAAGGAACAGCAGTTGAAACAACTGCCTGTGTGAAAGGGTGTAGGCCTGTGATTACATCTCTTAACACTGAGATAGATGTACATTTAACACTGACACCTTCACTAATAATTAATTTGATTGGTTTTTATCTGAGTGTTTTTATTAGATACTCAATACTGGGTGTATTTTCTGTTCCAATGAATTAGCACACCTTCCAGCCAGCTCAGAGGGATGTTTTCTGGACTTGTTACAGAAATTTACTGCAGATGGGTTGAGAAGTTATTCACCAGGTTGGGGTGAAAAGAGAGAGAAAACTGTGGCAAAGACAAATTGCGATCGTTTCACTGCTGTATTTTGTACTTGTCTCTTGGAAATCCCAAACTCCAGCAGGCATTGCCCTGTTCCGTGCAGGTGGAGACACAGTGGATACATGGGCCAACAAGCAGCCCCCTTCTGAGACAGGTGCATGTAACTTGTGAGGTTTTGAGACTTGTCCTTTAGATTGCTTAGCAGATGTTTCTACATGAAGGAAAGGCTTGATTGGGTAGTTTTATTACTTGATATGCTTGCAAATTTATCAGGTCATTTAGAAACCTAAAACACTGAGTTGTAGTCATAAAAGAACTAGGGTAAGTGATATAAAAAGTCAGGTATGACACATGAAATTGTGGCATGTATTCTGTGTTTGGGGTTCTTACTGCTTGATTAAAGAGTTGGTTTTCAGAAGTAAAACTTTGAAGAAACAATTTTTATTTTCTAAAGCCATAAAGTTGCACATTTGACTTTTCAAAATCCTATTATACAACTCTTAGAGGCAGTTTTTTATTCTGCTTGCTTAATTGCTGTTTAATGGGTTCAGTAGAAGCGGTCCTTGAAGCATTAGGTGTGCGCCCGCCTGACCTGCAGCTTGTGACGGGCTCGGTGTGGCAGCCTCGGTATCTGCAAGCTGAAAACAATAAAAATAGCGTTTCAGAACAGCCAGCTATGTCTGGTTGTTCATTTGTGGCACCTCGGAAGTCAAGTAGCATGTAACGTCACTGCATTTGCCGAGAGCAGGTCCTGTTGCGGTCGCAGGGTCGGCGGTGGCCTCCCGCGGGCCCGGGGGCCCTGGCTGGGCCGGCACGGCGGGGAGCGCTCACCCCGGGCCGCGGGACCTGGGCATGGGGAGGGCGGCTGCTGTGCTCCGAGCCGGGCCGTGACTGTGCCGAGGGGAGAGCCGCGTGTGTGGGGAGGGAAGGTGGGGGGAGACCCGTGTGTGTGGGGAGGGAAGGTGAGGGGAGACCCGCCTCTGTGGGGAGGGAACGTGAGGGGAGACCCTCGTCTGTGGGGAGGGAAGGTGAGGGGAAACCCTTGTGTGTGGGGAGAGGAGACCCATGTGTGTGGGGAGGGAAGGTGAGGGGACACCTGCGTCTGTGGGGAGGGGAGACCCGTGTGTGTGAGGAGGGAATGTGAGGGGAAACCCTTGTGTGTGGGGAGGGAAGGTGAGGGGAGGCCCGTGTGTGTGGGGAGAGGAGAACCATGTCTGTGGGGAGGGAAGGTGAGGGGAGACCCACGTCTGTGGGGAGGGGAGAAGGGAGTAGAGTGGCTCTTGGTGTGGCTGGGCTAGCACGCTCAGGTGTCCTTGTGCAGCCCTGACAGCAGAAACTTTGTGCAGTTTCTTTTGCCTTGTTCCAGAAGATAAATGTGGTGTGAATGTATGGTTAGAACGGGCTGTCCATGCAGGCTCATTTCAGGGTATGTACAAGGCAGCCTCCCTGTGTGTCACCTGCAAGGTGCTGAGGGGAGAAGTCCTGCCCTGCTGGGTTGGGCTCCTTCTCTGAGGTGTTTGGGAAACAGCTTTTCTTTCTCCGTTTGCAGTGGTAGAAGCTGGTCGGTGACCAGGCTTCTGCACCCCAGGTTGCCCCCATGACTGCTCCACTGCTCTCATAACTCATCTCACCTGAGTTTCAGGGAAGCTGTTTGACTCCCTCGGTGGCTGATGTGAAGCTGCACATGAACCGTGTCACCAGCTCTTTCAGACGGGAACAGTGTGGTTAATAAAGACCCCATGGCAGCGCCAGGAGAGCTCCTGGGCCCGAAGAGGAGCCGTTCCTCTCACAGCCCATGTGCTGGTGCACACAGAGCAGAACGAAAGCACTTGTTCTTACACCATCACCTCACCTCTCCCGTAGCAGCACAGCACTCCTGTGACAGCACAGGGCTTTGCCTTTGCCTGGGCTCTGCACACAGGCGCGAGGGAGAAACCTCATGGGAGAGGCTGGCAGTCCCAGGAGAGATCCCTCCAGGGTCGGCTCAAGTCCCCTTTCAACCCTGTCAGAAACAGGCAGCTCTGCAGCACAGGTGTGCACTGATCCCGTGCATTGCCCTGTGCTCATTCCTGTGCTCTGGACCGAGGGGTCTCATGCTCCCTTTCCAGCCTTGGAGCCCATTTGCAGCCTAAGCATCTCCTCACCCATTGAGTAATGGATGGAATAGGGAAGGAATCTGTTCCTGTTTGTCTGCCCTAGAAATACTGGGTGAGTTTGTTCTGAAAATCTAAAATGAAATATGGACTGCTTCTAACATTAGACCTCACAAGCTTTATTTTCTGAAGGAAATTAAAGCATGGTATCTGTGTAAAAGCTTTGTGAATAGCACTTACTTGCTGTTTTCAAAGTGTTAAACACTCTTCATAAGTATCTCTGTAATATTAGTTAATAGTGACTTTGATAATTGAACAAATTAATTGCTTTTTCCCATGGATTGGAATTGTTAGTGTGCTGCCTCTGCAATAACACAGTTTGGGATTATTGGACGCTAATCCTGTCAGTCCTTTCCACACTATCCATCGCCCAGGGCAATTGCTTTAACTTTAGCATTTTAATTTCCTCTTTTGCAAAAAGAGCATCAGAAGCATTGCTCCCATTAAGCTTTTATTACCATAATTAGTCTCTTCCATAGTTTGTTCCTGACAGCAGAGCATTCTGCTGCTACGTGTCATTCTTCTGTGCTGAAAACTGTATGTGGTAAGCTTGTACTGATCCTGGGTGTTCTCAGTAGTTAACACTAGTATTTTTCATGCATCTTGAATTGTGCTAGTTTTATTAGCAACCACAAAATAGCGTTTTTAAAAATAATCTTGAAGCATCATGCAGCCTGCTTGCTCCTGCCCAACCCTCGAGTTGTGTGGGTGATTCTGGTGTCCATTTGTGAAGGTGAAACAGTCACACAGCATAGATTGAGTAATGCAAAGTTCTCTGCTAATTTAGTTAAGTCTGGAAAGCTTCTAGAAAAAAAAAACCAACATAATTTATAATCCTGAAAACTTGGGTTTTAAACATCACTGGCTGAAAATGTAAACTATCTTAAAATCTTGTTGTTGCAGGCAAAATGCCAGCCCCTGAGCAGAGCCCGATGGTGGAGGAGGGGCTGCCGCAGACAGCGCAGGAGGCTTCCACAGGCCCAGGCATGGAACCAGAGACTACTGCCACCACCATTTTAGCTTCTGTCAAGGAACAGGTACTGCCTCATTTCCAGCACTTCATCAGTTCACAGTGTGTGGAGTTAACCGCTGTCTCCTCCTGCACTGCTGCAGCAACCATCGCTGTTTGTTTCTGGGCATGTGGCCCAGGCCCCTGTAGTCCATTTCGTGTATCAGTTTTAGAATCTGAATATAAGGGGTTGGGTTACCTGCCTTAAACAGAAGCATCATTCTGCTATTCTGTGTCCCCTGGAATGTCTGCACTGCTGTTGTAAGTCAGAATGGAAATGCTGGTTTAGTGGCAAAGAAAGAAGAAAAGCTAGTGTAGGATTGATGCAACGTTGGAATCAGCCCTTGTAAGTCCTGCAAAGTGAAGTGTTCAGTGCTACAGAGTCCTGCACATACAGATTGGGTATGATTAGTTGTACTTTATTAAAAAATGGGCTTTAAACTCTGAGTTTGGTTTCAGTTATTGATACCAAGGTAGTAATACATTTTAAATCTGCAGCACATTTATGGGTGTGTATCTAAAGTGATAATTTCTGTAGGAAAGATAAAATTGCATTTTTAATCAAATTCAGCCTTAATTTGTAAAGATCATTTGAGTGTGAAAAATTGCAGTTCTACAAGGAAACGCTCCAGTTAAAGTTTTTGTTGGTTTTTTCTTTTTTAAAGAACACAAAGGGAGAAGGGATACTTTGGCTTTCATTGTATCCTACTGAGAAATAATGGTCATCTCTATTGACTCAATACACAAACTTTAACATATAAACCTCAGAATAAATCTGCTTTGCTGTCTCTGTTTTGGAACTTACATTAAGATAAATCTCGACTTAATTCAAGATGGTAGCTCTGAATGCAAACATTTGATATATTAGTTCTTGTGTTGTCCCATATTAATATTTTTAAAAACGGTGAGAATTAGGTTACAACTTCTTGATATCAACAGTTTTCATACCCATTATACCTTTATTGTTAAACACAAATTTTCTGCAGAATGATAAAATTTGAATCTTAATTTTCATGCCTAAATTAATAGTTTCAAAAGTAATTTAAGATGACAGTAGCAACCCTAAAAATTTCTTAGCAGTGTTAAAATTAATATTCACATTTGCAGTGTGTAGGGTATCATTGCCAGAGGCTGTTGCAGTGTGAGAAGTCAGCCAGGAGTTACAGATACCTTCAGTCCCCCCTCAGCAAACAACAGTTTGTGCCATCTTAGCCTGTCACAAATGGCCATTAGGGCTCATTTGCCTGAAGTAAATTGCAGTGTCCCAGCTGGGCTCTGCAGGCAGGATCCCCCTGCCCAGGGCTGCAGTGTCCCAGCTGGGCTCTGCAGGCAGGATCCCCAGGGCTGCAGTGTCACAGCTGGGCTCTGCAGGCAGGATCCCCCTGCCCAGGGCTGCAGTGTCACAGCTGGGCTCTGCAGGCAGGATCCCCCTGCCCACGGCGGCAGTGTCCGAGCCTGGCTCTGCAGGCACGATGCCCAGGGCTGCAGTGTCCCAGCTGGGCTCTGCAGGCAGGATCCCCAGGGCTGCAGTGTCCCAGCTGGGCTCTGCAGGCAGGATCCCCAGGGCTGCAGTGTCCCAGCTGGGCTCTGCAGGCAGGATCCCCAGGGCTGCAGTGTCACAGCTGGGCTCTGCAGGCAGGATCCCCAGGGCTGCAGTGTCACAGCTGGGCTCTGCAGGCAGGATCCCCCTGCCCAGGGCTGCAGTGTCACAGCTGGGCTCTGCAGGCAGGATCCCCAGGGCTGCAGTGTCACAGCTGGGCTCTGCAGGCAGGATCCCCAGGGCTGCAGTGTCCCAGCTGGGCTCTGCAGGCAGGATCCCCCTGCCCAGGGCTGCAGTGTCCCAGCTGGGCTCTGCAGGCAGGATCCCCCTGCCCAGGACAGCTCCAGCTGCAGCTGTGCTGGATCCCACTGAGCAATCAGTCAGGGCAGCGCTGTTGGGAACAGCTCCAGACACGGGTGTGCACTCAAGGCTTTTGTTAGTGTTCCCTTGCCTGCCCAAGCAATGTTTGTATCTTTTTATTAGTGCTAGAGAAAAATTTTTATGAAATGTTTCTTTCTTTTGAAAGGGAGGTTAAAACCTCTTCCTCTTTCCATTTATAAAAGGATTATTAAATATGTGGTTATAAAATAACTAACTTCTGATGAAAACTAAAAAAAGTTAAATTGTCATTTATCATTACCCTGACACAAACTTCAGAACTGGAGCCTTACTGTGAAATGTACAGACACATAAAATGTGCGTGAGGGGAGGAAGATGTAAATTGTCCTGCAGTCTTGGAAGTGATAATGTGAAAGAATTAAGAGTTGAACTGCTGCTTTCTGGTATTTTTTTCTGTTGATAGTAATTATGGACACTGACACGTTCAACACCCTTCCTGTGTGGCAGAAAGCCCAGAACAGAATATTTTCCAGCGAAGTTCTTTACTTTATTAAGCTTAAACAGAAACTGCTACACTGTTTGCTGTTTCCTTTGGTACAGGAATTGCTCTAGGTGCAGCAGGTCAGTGTTTGTAAAATAGAGCTGCCACACCCTGACTCGAGTATTTCAGAAACACTGCGGTGGAAACAGAATCAAGAAAAGCCTTTATTATTACTTGTCAAATTGGGCAAGATTTTAACTTAATAAAAACTTTAAAAATTACTACAGTAGTTCTAAGATAGAGAAATGTATTGAATTCTTTCAAGCTTTCTGCCATAGCCCTGAAACGATGGTTAGGATTATATAAAAAGTTACACTAATTAGCCTATGAACCCTACAAGCTGCTTCTAAATAAAGTTTCCATTTGTTTCCACTTGTTTCCATTTCCTAGGACCTCAAATCAGTTTTAAGCAACTATTTTACCAAACTGGAGTGTGTCCTCTTAACTCTGATGAGTCCCTCCTTGAGTCAGGTGTCAGACAGATGGGTCAATCTCCCTTGGTCATATTTTAGGAAAGGAACATTTTGATTCACTCATAGTGTTATAAAATAACACGAGCAGAACAGGTGTTACCTGTGAAGAAATTTAGATCACTACAGCTTTGTGCTTTTCTGACAAAGCTCAATATCTGTCTTAAAGTGAACATGAGCCCAGGTGGGCAAGAAAGCCAAAGGCACCTGGCCCTTGTCAAACCTTGTGTGGCCATCAGGACTTTTGAGTTGTGGATTTTGAGTTGTGGTTCTTTTTTGTTTTGTTTTGTTTTTTGTTTGGGGAGGGGATTGTTTTCTATGGGTTTGTTTGAGAAGAGGATTGGCATTTTTTTTTTTTTCCTTAAAACATGTATTTCACTTCTAAAATGTTACAATGCTTCCATACTATCATGGATAGAAGTATATTAGGAATTGCTGAAACAAGTTTTAAATAAAAGTAAAATGTGTCTATACTTCTGAATCCTGGAGAGTTCTGAATCCTGCATAGATGAGTTATGCAGGGAGTCTCTTATCCATGTTAAAAGTAAATAGAGTATTTTCATACTAAAATAACAGCTTGTTTAGAACTGTAGGGGCAGCATGGTAGCAATAACTTTTGGGGGGGTTGGAATGTAGGGCAGCTAATTGCCAACTGCTCTTTGTAGGTAGGTTTGTGGAATCACTGCTATTTTCTGTGATCAAGCTGTATGCTGCTGGATTTGGAATGAACTGCTGCTGAATTGACAAGATTAAATGGGATCATTTGGATTGTGAATTTCATGCTTAGCACATTAGTTTTCAGTGGCTGGGCTGAGAAAAGGTCTTGCAGGAAAAGCCACTCATCAGTGCAGTTTTCAAAAGTAACTGGAATATGCTGATTTTAGTGTCTTTGCTAAGACAGAAGCACTTGCAGCAGTGGCCGGTTTTTTAGTTTGTTCTTTGTGACATTTGGAGATGGGCAATTTTTCACCTTTTCTTTAGGAAATAGGTCACAGAGTAAGAACTATTGGATATGCTTTCACATGGATAATAATACATCTCTTGGGTTTCCCTACGTGTTTTTCTAGAAGTGTTGTTTGTTCAGGACTTCAGCAAAATCTTTTCCTTTTGTGTAAGTGTATTGAACTGTATCGTATAAGTAGAGAATGTGCACCTTGCTTTTTCCCTTCATTATTGTTTAAGTGCAAATTTTTTACATTATTTTTGAGGGTTTTTGTCGGGTGTGGGAGCAGGGAGCAAACCTCTGTGTTTTTCAGATGGAAACTGAAGGAAGAATGCGTGTTAAAACATCTCGTCTTTCTGGATGAGAACTTTTGATATTAACTCTTGGAGATTTCTTTACAGTTCAGATATGTAGCTCTGTACATTCAGTACTCTGTGTAGGTATATCAATTCATGGAGATACCTGAAAAGAGACTTACTAAATGCACTTCCAGTAACTGGGCACAACCTTTTCACAGTCTCACTTTGAAATTCTGATTTGCATGCATCTAGTGATCAGTTAGGTGATAAATGTGTGGCAGCTCTGAATTGAAGGCAGTACTTTGTGTTGAATGGACTCCCAGGTTTGGCATGAGTGAAACAAAAATCTTGGTCAACATTTTGTGAATGGCTGGAAGAGCTGGGGTTTTCTTCCAACTCTCTTAGTATTGTGTTCAATGGTATAGGTCACTCTTGCCTATTTAATCCCAGAACTTTGAGGTTTAGATTTTCTGCTGTTTACCAGCATTTTTAGTTTCCATGAGTCAGGTCTGAGATGTCAACTTCCTAAATGTGTTACTCTAGGACAAGTGTAATGCCGCTCCTGTCTCAAGTGAGCTCCTTTCCTTAATCAAAATTCTCTGTACTGCTTTATCCATATGATGATCTAGAAGTAATTTTCCTTTCTCCTTTGTACTGTTAGGCTTCAGAGGAGAAACTCCCCTTGGAAAAGACTCTATCTGGAGTGGTGGGTGCCTCAGACATATCCTGGAGTATTGACACCTTTTGTAGAACACTTGGTTTAGATGATCAGCTTCTCTGCCCAGCAGGGACTGAGCCCTGGTGCCCCGCTGGCAGAGCAGTGCCCAGCTCCAGCCCTGGCCAGAGCTGCCCCAGTGCTGTCACACAGCCTCAGAGAGGATGTGTTAGAGGCAGCCTGGGAAAGCCTCCAGTGCCGTTCTTCCCTCCTGCCACTGGCAACAGTAAGCTTTCTATAAAATGCTGAAATTTTGATCTCTCGTCAGCTAGAGCAGCACTAAACTGTTGTACCAGACTAGTGAACAATGCATGCATAAAAGTATTAAGGGCTTTAATGGTCTGCTGCTGTTGAATACAGAGTAAGTGTGATCAGCCAGTAATTGTAGCTGTGTCATCTCACATCCTGTAATCTGTGATTCTCTCTACCCTTTCCAATTTTTTATCTTTTGTCTTCTATTTTGGAAGATACTGAGATACTGAAAGCATGCAAATGCAGTTGTGTGCGTGAGTAAACTTAATTTTTACAGAAAATATTAAGGTTGCTCTAATATGGTTAGTTAGAAGTACAGGCTTTTTCTGCAATAGATTCTGGTAGAGAATTTAAATATTGGGTCACTAGAGTATGACATCCATTTTGGAAAATACAGTATTCAGTGTGGGTTGAAGTAGTCAGTTGCTTGATCTAACTCTGAATTACGGCAGGTGGGAACAGAGAACTCTGCATAGATGAGTGCAAGATGTTAACCTGGAGGAAGGTGTAAATCAACTTCTGTTTTGTTTGTCCTCTTCTTTGTTTCATGTTTGTATCATGAAAATATCCAAAATATAATTGCTATTTCTGTGGCACTGTGTGAACTTCCACAGGTGCTGGAAGTTGTGTGGCTCTGCACTGTGGTTGCAGTTGGATAAGAAATAGTAAACACAAGGTAAAATATTCCTCTCAAATGCAGACTGCACTTTCTTAGATGAGTAACTTGAGCTATTGGAAGAGGCTCAGCTCAATTGTCCAACAGACAACGCTTTTGTGATTAGAACATGTTTCATAGTTCAGTTTACAATTACCTTTGTAATATTTCACGGACAGTGACATTTGGCATTTGAAGCAACTTAGCATATCCCGGTGTTACTGCACCTGGGAGTACCAGCCCACCCTAGCCCAGTCCTCTGCCACAACAACCACTGAGAACTGGTCAGTCAAGAAGCTGCAAGAGATACCTTTGTTTATTGGAGGCATTGTCTCCTCTGATGTCCAGCTGGCCAGTCTGGCTCTGGCTAGCCAGGCATGAGCCATTCAAGAGGAATCTGTGACTTCTCTTCACTGCTTGTGTAATTGCTGCTGATTCTTGCAGAGCTGTCACTAGAAAACCTTTCACTAGCCACCTGGACTACTGTTTGTTTAAACTTGTCTGTGTTTTTCCAGAGGTGTCCAAATCACAACAGGGCAGGAAGAAAGTAATTTTTATTTTTCAGTGTGTGAATGTGGATTCCTCATTCTCATCTGTGAGGGATAAAAGTTCCTCATTAACATAAATGAAAAAGGTGAACCTGCAACATGGTATCATGATAGGATGCAGATAGAAGGCACAGAACTGCCCCTAAACCCTCTTTTATTATCCAGTGCCTGCAAGAGGAAAATGGCAGTCCTCGTGGTCAGTTGTGCAAACAGCACTCCCATTACTTGTTTCCAAATATTTGCTGGCAAGAGCCCAGCACAGCGTGTTAGTGGTTGTTGCCCCTTGCCCCGGAGTCACCAGCCTCCCAGAGACACTCAGCTGTCACATGGAAAGGGGACTCAGTGCTGAGATTGGTGTGGCTGGCCTTGCCCGTACCTTGGTGCAGTGAAATGTCATCCCAAGTGAGATTCCTGCTGGCCAGAGCTCCACAAGGAAGAGCAGTTGGTGATCTGGTGTGAGCACTATACCAACACGGGGTTTAGCCCTTCTCCGAAAGCTTCAGCCTCCCAGAGGAGATTAGACAGCTCTGAAACGTTCTGGGCTCAGGTTTTCACTGACAGCAGCCTGTGTGCCTGCAGCTGCTCTCCTGCCCTGTGTGTGTGTGCTTCCTGATCCGGAGCTGGAGTTGTGCTTAAAGCTCTCTTTTATTGTAGCTTCCTATGGAGAATTATGGCCTGTGGCTTTGCAGTGGAATTTTAGGTTATGAACATAAAACCTGCAGTTTGATAAGGTGATTAAGTAGTTGCTGCTAAAGAGGTTTATAGAATTACAGGTTGCTTTTTTCCCCTCAATGTATGTTGAATAATTTTGAATCAAAGTAGTTCTGGCCGAGCCAGTGTAGTGTGTCTGTGTGAGAAGATTTGTTTGCTCCTTGGGATGCAGTATGGCAGTGTGTTCTGTAATTTTGTCTGTGATTTTACCATGTGCTTCCCACATAGATGTTCTGCTGCAAATGCTAATAAGCTTATTAAGAGTTGTATTTGAGTCCTGCAATGCCATTTTGTCAATAGCCAGTGCTGTAAGAGTCAGTGAGTTGTGATTTGTGCCCAGGGCAGCAGCTCTGTGCAGAGAGCATCCTGTTCAAGGAGTGAGCTCTCCCACTGCTCCCAGAGAGGGTGGGCAGAGAAACTAATTCCAGGAGATTCCTGCCAGAACTAGTGTGATGTCTGATAGATACACGTGGGGGTTTGTCCACTCAGAGCAGTATAAAATTTCATTTATAAGGAAGCATAAACTAGAAAGGTGATCAATTTAGAGCTGGTTAGGGTTTAGTTTTCTATAATAATAATATGATTTAAGGTAAAAGAAAAAAGTTTAAAGCATGAGGTATTCCAGCTGTAAAAAAAAAAAAAAAAAAAAAAAAAAGGTAGCTCTAAAACTATCCATCTTGTGTATTTATGGAGGTATTTAAGACATAGCACCTGCTGCAGGTATCAAATTTAAGAAGGCACATACAAAAGTCAGCCCTCACTGTTTCAGAGTTTGTAAACTGCTGCTGCGTTGGGCTCCCAGTCTGGGCATGCCAGAATGTACTCAGACTAGAAAATGGAGCTGGAGTTTGGGGTTTTTTTTCTTACTATGCTTGCACTTGCAAAAGCACACTGGATCTTCCTAAGCATCAGAGTGATTTAAAACTGGCAGATGAGTTGCAGGCCTCTTACCCCTCTGCTGTTCTGTGCACTGTGCAGTTTGTGGCTTTCTGGTCAACACCACGATGAAATGAGGAACAATGTAAATAGACAGCTGACAGTGTTGTTCCCAACTCAGCAGTGCTAGTGTCTCTGAAGTGACCAAATGAGGCTTGGTGGCTTTTTCTCCTCTTTCTCCTTAGCTCCATTTTACTGATAGAGTACAAGTGGGTTTTGCTTTTAAATGTAGTTTAAATAACTTAAGTAAGATTTATTGCTCTGTTGTCCACTTATGTCATTCACCTCTTCTACTCTCAAGAAAAATAGAAGTATAGTTCTGTTTTAACTGGCTTTGAATTTTTGTAGTGTGGGGCAAAAAATAGGGATTTGTATTTAAATGGGCAATTTATTACTTGAGATGTTATGCAGCAAGACGTTTTCTAGAATAATGTGTTCATTAATGCTTCTGTCTGTAATGAAAAGGGAAATTAATAGAGATTGGTTGAATGGAAGCAATTAATGGCTAGCATGTTTTATTTTATTCATCTAATTAAAAGATCAGTAAATAACAATAGGTTCAGATTTGCAGTTTGCATCCATGACATTGCTGGTTAAATATTGGTTTAATAGTAAGGAACAGGAAACATGTCCTGGATGCAAACCCACTTTTTCTGGCCAAAATTGGGGATGTTCGGGTGCTGGTTCAGTTTGGTTAGGGAGTTCTCAGAAACGTTTGGACGTGTCCACAATCGCTTGTCTCCTCAGGACAGGCAGTCAGCTCTGTGTGTGTGTAACAGCCAGTTTGGTGTAGGGGCTCAGATCGGATTCAGAAGTCACTTTTTCAGTTTTGTCATCTAATCCAGTAATTTTGGCAGCAGGGCAGCTGCTGTTTGCCTTGGGCCTGAGCTGCCTGCCTGATGGCATAGGTACTGATTAGCCTTCTTTTGGGGGTTCTTGGAGGGGATCTCGTTGTGTTGTTGGTAGAGAAATCTTTATCTCAGCTTCTTAGGATAGCTATATCCTACACTTAGCTGAGCCTCCTATTGTTAGTCCAAGGCTCCTGGGGGCTGTGGAAGCTCTCGGGGCTGGAGCAGGGAGCAGAGGCCCCTGTGGAGAGCTGAGAGCCTGGGACACTGCTGGAGCACCCTTCATCCCACTGAGGAGGGGCACAAGAGTGCTGGTGACAGGGCAGGGGTCCTGCCCCACTCCAGGGGATGTGGGGTGTGAGGGGGCAGTGAGCAGGAGCTGATACATACCCCAGGCTCCACACAGCCACAGGGCAGGGGTCCTGCCCCATTCCAGGGAGTGTGGGGTGTGGAGGAGCAGTGAGCAGGAGCTGATACATACCCCAGGCTCCACACACCACAGGGCAGGGGTCCTGCCCCACTCCAGGTGATGTGGGGTGTGAGGGGGCAGTGAGCAGGAGCTGATGGATACCCCAGGCTCCACACAGCCACAGGGCAGGGGTCCTGCCCCACTCTGGGTGATGTGGGCTGTGAGGGAGCAGTGAGCAGGAGCTGATGGATACCCCAGGCTCCACACAGCCACAGGGCAGGGGTCCTGCCCCACTCTGGGTGATGTGGGCTGTGAGGGAGCAGTGTGCAGGAGCTGATACATACCCCAGGCTCCACACAGCCACAGGGCAGGGGTCCTGCCCCACTCTGGGTGATGTGGGGTGTGAGGGGGCAGTGAGCAGGAGCTGATACATACCCCAGGCTCCACACAGCTGCTGGGCACTGCCATCACCTGAGTCACACGGGACAAACCTCATCAGTCATTTGGGCTTTCACATCTAAGGAGTGCTCTGCCTTGCATTTGGCCTCTGTGTAAGACTTGTTTGGTGCTTCATCTATTGGTGTTCATCTATTTTTATATGGTTTACCTAAACTTCAGAGGGTTTACGGTACCAGTTTGAAAAATAATGCAGTTGCTCAATGGAACCCTTTTCTCTGGTCAATAAAAGCTAACTGAAGGGAGGAACACCCTCAATGTCCTTTGAGGTGGCACAGTCTGGATTTCAGAGTGCCAAAGAAAATGGTTCCAGATTTCAGTAACAGCCATCCTGTGCAGCACTGGTATTTCCCACGTCACCCTTGCAGTGTTGTGTTCCAAAAGCTCTTACAAAGGCTGAAGAAGCTTGGTACCCTTGATCAAGAAACAGAAAAGAGCTGAACTCAGAAAAGGTGAAATAGCACATCTCTACACTCAGCCAGTTTGAAGTTATAAATCTTAAGGTTTCCAGCCGCAGTCAGAATGTAGGATATCTTAGGATTCGAAGGTTTGTGATTGGAAAGGTTAGGATGTGATATTTTCTGGTTTCATTGTTTATAGATTAAATGGAAGACTGACTTTATAGGCACTGCTTTTGTTAGACTGTGGGAATGTAAGAAGACACAAAAATTTTGATTTCAGGAGAAATAAAACACAAGAATGCTTAAACATGTTTTTCTTTCTATAACAGGTGATAAATCAATATTTGCATGAATCACTGATTTAAAGAACCATTACATTTTCACTTTTATAGTTAATTCCCCTAAGGAAGAATCAAAACACAACTGTGATGAATCAGTGATTGTTTCAGAGTTAATCCACGCCCATTTTTTAACATCAAGAATGCTTTTCTTTTTATTTTGAAATTTCAGGAACTTCAATTTCAAAGACTTACCAGAGAACTGGAAGTGGAAAGGCAAATTGTGGCTAATCAGCTAGAGAGATGTAGGCTTGGAGCAGAGTCACCAAGTATCGCCAGCACAAGGTACAGGTCCTGATGACTTTACTTTCATTTGTCCCATAAATTAAAGGCTTTTTAGTGGTACTTATGTCCTCTCTACATATATTTTCACCAATAGCTATTCACCTCTATTAATCTCTGAAGGATCAAAAAAATGCAGATTTGCTGTAAAGAGTTATGGGACAGTTTCAAGAGGCGTCTCTAATGATTACAGTGTATTCCAGACACTTTCTGAATTCACACCCAGAGAATTAGTGGTTTCCAGGGTCACCTGGAAACAGCCAGCAAGTCCCAGAACTGCCTGGTTTTGGTGGCACTGCTGGTTAATTTGTCTGGGGGGAGCATAGGATTGCTTAGATTCCTGGTACAGGGTCTGGCAGAGTGGGTAGAAAAATCAGTTGTATTGGTGAATTCAAGAAGATAGCTGTTAGAAAAGTTGAAGACTGAAAATTATCTCATTTACTTAAAATATTTGTGAAAATGTCTGCTTACCTTAAGAAGAAAAGCAAAATACCGATTTTCCTGGTTTCCAGTTGTTGGTAAGGCGTAAAACAAGTTTATGGCATTTAGTGCATGGCATCTTATTAGAGAAATCCCCCTGTGCTAAGAACTGAAAGTTACACCGAGTTTTCTCTGTAGCGCATGTAGTTGTAAATGTGTGGCTGATGCAGACTCTGGAGATGGAAGCCCCAGCCCCAGTAAACCCCAGTGCTGAGGCTGACGGGCTGGAGCGTGGCTGCAGCTCTGTGAGCAGCGCCCGTGGGGAGCAGCCCGTGGCTGCTGCTGCTGCAGCCTCACAGCACAGATGTATCCCAACCACGCAGGGAGCGGGAATGCTGCAGGGTGTGTGTGAGCTTAGCATAATGGTATTTTTAGCTTTTTACAGCTTTTCACTGTTTTATAAATATTTAATAAATAGTACTTAATTTTTTCATCTGTTGCCTTTTTTTGATGACAGCAGCAGTATAGCCAAGCAGGAAGGTAGGCGATGGAAATCGCTGCTTTTCTCTCGAGTGGTGCTGTTTCATTTAGAAATACTTTTCACCTTATGGAGTACTTGCAGAGATAATAGGCTTGAACTGTTCCATGTCATGCAAAACCTGCAAAAGATGCACTGGGAACTGACCTGTCCAGTCTAGGAACAGGAGATCATAACTGTGTTTACGTCATTTTTAAAAAAACAGCACACTGCTTAACAGAATGAGAAATCTGCAATTTTCCTAAATGGCAGTGTTGTTCCTGAAGGCTTGCTGTGCTGTGCACAGGTGCTGGCTGAGACCTGGCTGGGACCTCCACCAGCCCCTTCTGCCTTAGCAGAGTGGCACAGCCATGTCACATGTTCCCTGCTCTGACCTGGAAATTCAAAGCTGGAAAGGGTTTGAGAGCTGCCACATGAAAGTGTAAAGCAGCGCTGGTGACCCTTAGTGTGTTTCATCTCTAAATGACTTAATGCAAAACCTTTCCATTTATCAGATTTTTGTTTTTTCCAGATTGGCAGCTGGTTCAATTTTGTATCTAGGGTGGCTTTGAACTACAGCAGTGAAATGGCAAGGAAAAGGTGTGAAATGAAGAAAGGGGCAAAACCAAAAAACAGACAAACAACAAAAAAATCAAATTAATCAAAACCTCAAACAAAAAAACTAAACAAACCAATCCAGATCCTTAAAAATACAAGTGAGGGAAAAAAATCAGAAGGGTTTAAAAAAAGGCATAAATGGATTTCAGCACATACACATTTTGTATGCATGCTCCATCCCCAGTTAACAAATATTTGTGTTACTGTCATATTTGTCTCTATCTTCTCTAATTGAAAACTGTATGTCATACCAAGCTCTTACGGTATTTCTGATAGAGGAATATTTCTGCATGTCTACTCTACTAACCTAATTCTTTTTCAAGGATAGTAGTGGGCTAAATTATCATTTTCCAAAGTGCAGCTTGCCACATGTGGGCTCTCTTTGGATATATGACATGCTGCTGTCAGGAGGAGACAGCGCTGTGACTAATTCCAGCAGCAGCTCAGCACGGGCACTGCAGTGTGTCACCACAGTGGCTTTTAAACAATGGCATGAAATGCACTGGACTTACTGCTCAAAGCTGACAGGTTTGCTGTCTTCAAAACATTGCACCTGTTAGGTGGCAAAATCAGGTGACGATATCTGTAGGTGACATATGCTGGACTTGTTCCAAAATCATTTCATAAGAGCCAAGTTAAATGCTTGACCAGTTGAAGTGTTGATGAAGCAACTTTCTTCCTGCGACCCACAGTCAGAGCAGCCTTTTTCATTCCTACATTCTGTACCTGTAAAGGAAGTTCAAGTAGTCAGGTATGTTGGGCAGGGATGTGCTCCAGGTTATAGCCTTGTGTGTGTGACAATGAAGTATTTGTGTGTGTTCAGTGTGTGTTAGCATTGCCAGCAACACTGAGCCTTATTGCCTCGGTGTAAGGAATTGAGTTTCCAAAAAGTCTCAGAGCAAAAGGGCAAGAGTGGAAAACTTGGTATTCAGGTAGCATGAGGATTCTGGGGCCAGAGGTGGACTTTCAGACACCTGAAGTCTGCATTGGAATTCTCCTTTTACCTGAAGTCTCAGTGTAACTCTAGTTCAGTTTGCGCTGGTGTGTGTCTTTAGCACTCTTTTATACAAATGTTTTGTTTCCAGGCAGGCTCCTAAATGGCTATTTTTTTCATTTTAGAAAATAAGTATCTCATGCTGTTCATGTTGCAGAGCTAGTTTTTTGTAATCAGTAGCTGTGGTAGAAAAAAGTAAAATAAAATGTAATTTAGAAATTGCTACACCTTACCCAAAATCACATTCTCATGCAGATATTTAGACAAAATCAAATCTAATGGACTTGCCTGTTTTTCCTTTAAAGAGCTTTTTGTTTGGAAAACAGCAGTTTATAATCACTGCAAAAAAAGGATGTGTTATTCAAAGTTTGATAGTTTATAGTCAGAATGAGGAAATACATTTTCCCATAAAAAATATTTAGAGTATCTAATGTTAATAACACATGGATGAATTCTGCATTTGTCTGTAGAGGTAGTCATGCATCAGTACTACTGTGAGCCCAGGAAAGCACATGGCTTGGAGGACAGGCAAAAGGGTGAAGATAATTTGATAAAAAATGAGTATTGGAAAAATGCAGAAGGTTGGGTTTTACCCTGATATCAGACACCTGCTTGGCTCTGAAGGCATCTTGTTAGCCTGGACAGTCTGACGTGTGTCACCTCCTCACTCTCAGAGTTGTAGTTGTGTGTCAGGTTGTTTGCCTCGTTCTGTACAAAGGATTGGAATTCTCTCTGGAAAACTGGAAACTGAAAAAACACTGAAAGAAATGAACAGAAACAGACGTACAGGTTTTGAAGTGCTTTACATGTAGAAGCCAGATGCTGTTGGGTGGTGATCCCCAAAGCTGCTGTGCTGGACCCTGCCACGAGCAGTGGCTGCTGCTGTCTGAGCAGTGTTTGGTGCTGGTGCTGCACACGTGTGTGGGCCGTGCTGCTGGTGGTGCACACTGGTGTGGGCTGTCACTGACAGCACAACACCTTCCACAGGAGCTGTGTGCTGGAAGTTGTGCTCTCACCTGTCCTGTTGCAGGCACCTTGTGGTGCCTGGTGCTGTGATGTACAGGAAGTTACAGTGAATAATTCCCACTGACTAATAGAAAATTGAACTCAATAACCAATGGTTTGGTTGTAAAGCACTGCAGTGTGGTATTTACACGGACTATTGAAGTTTATCTGCTGGGGAGTTTTGTAAAGTTCTCTATGATTGATTAAAAATATAATAAAAAGTCCAAACTAACCACAAGGTTCATTTGTGTGATAATTTTTTTTCTTTCTGCAGCTCTACTGAGAAGTCATTTCCTTGGAGATCCTCAGGTATTATCTTTTATGTACAATTTGCTTTAAGCCCAAGTAGATTTATTTTCTTGGCATTCATTGCTTGTTTTGACACTAACAGAACATTTAGCAGCAATGCTACATATCTTTTTCAAGTGTCTTTTCTAAAGTCTGACATCAATGTTTTCTTTGTCACATGTGGAACACGTGTGTTCCCTATGTTGCTGTAAAAGGTGCTTGAGCTTACAGGTAGTTGCAAGTACTTTTCTTGTATCTTTATGTGCCTTTGCATTTCTGTGTGAGCTGACTGTAACACAAGGCTTGTCATGTATTGGGTCTTTCCTGCAATTAACTAAAACTTTCTTGTGAGTCTTCGCCCGGCAGGTAAGGAGCATGAAAAAATACTGCATGTTTTAAGCTGGAAAACTTGGGGTTTTTGTTGTTTTTTTTCTTTTTACAGATGTTCTTACTTAACTGAGAAAATCCCTGATAAGTGAAGGTTTTTCTGAGAGTGCTTTTTTTACTTTTGTATCTTGGGATAGTGTGAAGTTTCTTTCCAAAAGAAGCATTTTTCTTGTACTGCTACATCTGCTCCTAGTTACACTGGGGGAGAGGGTAGGGCTGTATCTTCAAGGTGGCATTCCCTGGTGTGTTGGAATGATCCCTCCTGCCCCTGAGAGGCCAGAGCATGGAGCTGTGACAGGGTGTGCAGCAGTGGATGTTTGGTGTTGTGGAGTCGCTGCCTGAGCTCCGTGGGCTCTGGAGCCGTGGGGGCACGTGCAGGAGGCAGGGCAGGCATGGACAGAGCTCCTGCAAGGCACTCCTTGTGCTGGCCAGGTGTGCTCGTGCCCTGCTGGCCAGGGGTGCCCAGCGCAGCCCCAGGGCACTGGCCCTGCAGGGTGGGAGCTGCACCAGGCCCGTGGTGTGGCCCTCCTGTCCCACTCGGGCAGGGCCCGGCTGCTCTCAGAGCTCTGAGGCTGCTTCACAGGGACCTGCCTGCTGCTGCTTGTTCAGTCAGCCACTGTCATCATTACCCTCTTTGGCACTGCTTTGTGTGCCATTCCCGGCTTTGGTTTATTTGGGGATTAAAGCTCTTTAACTTGTGCATAATTGTATTTCCTTGGCTTCTGTGGCTGCAGCTGAGGTGAGGCACATGTTAGCTTTCTCCCTTTTGTTTTAAAGCTGATATTCTCAGCAGCCTACTTGTATTGCCATTTAACTTCCGCTAGTCATGGTGGTGCTTTTCAAGTATTCTTTCAGCAGTGGTTTTAAACAGAAATCAAATTTGTTTTTTCAAGTAATTGAGAAACAAGTCTTATATATTTTTTTAATGAGAATGTTGCTTTTTGTGGGTTTTGTTTTTTGGCAGTTTTTTAAAGCACGTTGTTTTCCCTTGCTCCGTAATGTCCCAATGACACTTCACAACTGTTACAGATTCTTTCTGAGAGCTCTCAGGTGTTGTTTCACTTATTTGTTTCAGCCAGATGCATTCCATTGCTTTATTTCCTCTTCTGATTTTCCTGTAACTTACTCACTTTTCTCCTTGACCTTCTATTAGTCCCTTCCCTCCCCTCCCTTCCTCTCTCTCCATCTTTGATCCAGCTAATATTTTTATGTTGTCCTTTAATTCTCTCCTCACATTTGTGTGTTTTTCTTTAGAAATCTCATGTGCACATCTCTGCTAAGCAGTTACTTGACATATGGCCAAAAATTCTATTTCTGCTTCAATGCTCTATGTGTTAATGCAAACCTAGATGTGTACTTTGCACATCTCTGTATTCAAAGTAGCCTTTCCTGAAGTAATTGCTCAGAAGTGGGCATGTTGGGAAAAAAACCAACATTTCTTGCTTAGAATTTCCTGATCTACATTTCACTTCCTGTTTACATTTATGCTTGTGATTGTGGCTTGATTGTAGGTTTTATTCCCCAATTCACCTTTTGTTTTCTAGAAGTGTCACTAGATACTGTTTTATGAACTGTAACCTGAAAATACTGAAGTTAAAGATGAATAAAACCACTGCCTTAAATCACTTTTTCTGTGACTGTAGGTAGTGGTTTGTGTCAAAAGCATCAGTGGATGATAAGGTGTGACTGCAGCTCTCATTGCTTTCTGCATCAGTAGAATTATACAGAATTTTTCTCAGAAATATAATGTGATGCTGTTTTGCTTATAAATAGAATATTAGATCAGCCATTTCTAAGAAGGCTATTATCTTATTCAGGACATTCCTCCTGTTCTATGGTAGTGGAGATAGATAGAAAGACAACAATTCATTTTATTGTGCATTCTTGCCTTTGTTAAACAGCCTAAACAGTCTTTATTTTTTAGCCCGATGAAGGCTTTGGCTTGGTGGGCAGTGTGTGATGGGAGCGAGGTTGGGCTCAAAGCTCTGTCCTGGGAACATCTGCCCTCAACAGCACAATTGGACCTTATTCTTCTTGTGTCTCTCCCCAGACTGATTGTCAGTTTGACATTGATTTAGTATCATGTAATATCCAGTAACTGAGATAATAGGGCCTTGTGTTAGATAAACAAAGAGATTGAAGATTGAAGTATTGAAGTTGGATGTAATCCTAATGTAAATGTCCAAGTCCTCCAAGTGTTTTATTCCAGAGAACATGGAACACCCACTGGTGGCTGTTACCATCTGGTGTTAAGTTGGTGTAACAGGCTGTGAAGTGAGTTCTTGCAATGTTGGTTCTCTGGATCATTTCTAGGCATACTGACAATTTAACTAATGGAAGTTAGTAACACTTCCTATTAACTCTTAATAAAATTTGGTCATAATACTCCTATTCAATAAATTAACTAGCATCAAATTTTACAAGCTAGTTTTGACCTAAGAATGTACTGGTAAATAACTGCTGGCTGTCTAGGATTTCAAAGATCTGTTGATTTTTGAAAAATCTGACTAGTGTTCAAGCATTCTCCATAACAGCAATTGCTGAGTAAGATTTTTAGTATGAATGTTCCATTATGGCCCATTATGCAGGTAGTGAGACACCAGCATTTTGTGTCCAGCCACTGGTAAAAGCCAGAGTATTTCTGTGCAGCAAGCATTGCTGCCCAGAGCCCACCGAGCTGCCCGGCTCCTGGCACCGAGCAGCCCTTGGGGCTGGGCTGCTGCTCCTTGGCAGTTCCCTTTGGGTTTGCTCCAGGCTCATTCATGGATTCCTGCAGCAGCAATTTACTTTTCAGGTGTTACCTTTAAGCACAGCCTCCATTGCCTACTCTGCTTCCTCAGGGAGGTTTAGCTTGGATATTAGGGAAAATTCTTCATGGGAGGGCTGTCCAGCCCTGGCACAGCTGCGAGGGCAGTGCCCACCCCTGAGGGATTGAAAAGCCGTGTGGATGTGTCACTTTGGGATCATGGGTCAGTGGTGCTGGGGAACAGCTGGGCTTCTCAGAGGGCTTTTCTGACCTAGACCATTCTGTGGTTCTGTACTGCATCTCTGCTGCCTGCAGAGCATGAGAACTGAGTGCTTAATATTTCTGGTAAAATGACATTGATTCAGTATCCTCATCTTTGTCCTTTTTCTTCCAGACTCTAACTTTTTCCTTTCTTCATATGAGCATTGCTGCGCCTCCTTTGCCTTCCCTCACAACACTGTCATTTGTCTGTACAGTTCAGCTGACAGTCTTGGAACTGAAGTTACCTTAAGAGGCAAATATTTAGACAGTAGTTTACTACGTAAAAAAGCGTCTAGAATTTGCAGCAACTGCTGTTCATAGTAGACAAACAGGGATGAAATTCAGTTCAGCCTTTTACATCTGGAGGTGTTGATGACAGGCCCTCAAGCCAAGGGTAGCTGTCCACTGGGCACTGCAGCACAGTTGCAGTGTTTCTATACTTCAGAGTGTACTAGGTAATCAATTAATTTTTCATTAAAATAGGTTGGAACATATGCTTGAAAAATTAGAATTGTAGAACTACATCAAAACTTTCAGGTAACAAAATTCTCAGAGATTTATGTTAACATTCTGTTCATTGTGTTTGGGAGATGATACCTGTCTGCCAATAAGCTGATTCTGTTTGGTGTAAGTTGAGAAAATGATCATTACTGAGTTTGCAGGAAACTTGCTTATGAAACACTGGATTTATCGAAATAATTTATTCTTTCAGATCCACCGCCCACCAGTGTAAGCAAACCCCAGGTGTCAGAGGGTGTTCACACCAATGCCTATGATATTAGGACAGAAGCAGAGCAAGGGACTCTCTACTCACCAGAGCAGACATCTCTCCATGAAAGTGAGGGTCTGTTGTGTGCATTTTAAATATTAGAATATATTTCTGTATTGACAGTATAAAAACGTAATACAGTTATGAATGCAACAAATAGCAAAGTTATATAATACTTGGTGCACTTGTTCAATGATTTTATTCTTATGCTGCCTTCATATCTGCAGGGTCTGTAGGTAACTCAAGAAGTTCAACACAAATGAATTCTTATTCTGACAGTGGTTACCAGGAAATAAGCAGTTTCCATAACAGCCAAAACTTGAACAAGTCCGAGGTCAGACAGCAGCATTCCCTTGGTGGACCCCCCAACAACCATGTGGTGAGGAGCTCGCGCGCTGAAGGGCAGGCGTCAGTCCAGGTACTCTGACCAGGCACTGTGCACCCTCCAACAGGCTTTAGGGACAGGAGCTGTGGGGCTGGGCCCCCTTTGTGTGGGCTCAGGTAGTGTTACTAAATCAGTTTTGGTGTAACACCTTCACTGGTTACAAAGCGGGAATGGCTGGCAGCAGAGACTCCTTTGCTGGGACCAGCACACGTGAGCTGGGTCATTCACGGGACCCAGAGTGAAGTAGCACTCCTGACTGCACAGTACACTGCTATTATCATATCAAGACAGTATCACTTGCTCAAAATTCATTGTGAAATGAGGGAAAACCTTCCTAGAACTTAGCCTGTATGTAAGCATAGTTCTTAAAGGAAGATGTGTTCCTGTACATTCTACAGTGTCTAGCTTTTCCCTCCTTTTTGGGTAAATGGAATGATAGTAAGACAGTAATTGTTGGAATATTTCTGGATTATACCAGAACTCTTTGCATTACTATTCCTGAATTTCCAGAGTGGTTGAGTAGTGAGGATGGAAACCACAGGTGAAGATTAACATAGCAAGCCAAGTAAGAATTAGAAATGGGTGGGGTTTTAATGTTAAATTGTCATTTTATATACTAAGAAGCACTGGTTAGAAAAAAGTTACAGGGAAACTCGGAGGAATTAGGTTTAGGGTAAAAGCTACGCTCCAGCTGCCTGTATACACCATTAAGTTGTGTGTGTCTCCTGCTGGAGAGCAATAGCCGCTGTATGACCTAAATGATAAACTCCTAAATGTTTTTGGTTTTCAACAGCCTCCATCAAATACGGCTACGAACCGTGTGATGAGACGGGTCAGCTCGGTGCCCTCCAGAGCACAGTCCCCGTCCTACGTGGTCAGCACCGGCGTGTCCCCGTCGCGGGGCTCGCTGCGGACGTCTCTGGGGGGCGGGTACGGCTCTCCCGGCGTGGCCGAGCAGCGGGCCCTGCCCTCCCACGGGTACTCGTCCAGCACCCTGCCCGTGCAGCGGGCGGGCTCCCCGTACGCCCTGCACAGACCCGCCTCGCCCTCGGCCGTGCGCCGCGTGGGCTCGCTCACGTCGCGGCAGCCGAACCCCGCCGGCGCCTCCGCCCAGTACCAGCCCGCGGCCAGGCTCGGCTCCCCGCTCGCCCTCGCTGATGTGCAGACCAGAGTGGGCTCTCCGGCCCAGGCCCAGCTGGGATCCTCCTCCCCGAAGCGTTCTGGCATGACGGCAGTCCCGCAGCACCTGGGCACGACGCTGCAGAGGACGATCCATGACATGGAGCAGCAGTACGGACAGCAGTACGACATCTATGAGAGGATGGTCCCCCCGCGGCCAGACAGCCTCACGGGTGAGTAACGGGCACAGGCACGGGTGAAGCACAGCGCACACCACAGCTGGAGAAAACCCAGAACGCAGTCCTGGTGCTGTGGATGGAACGCTGTAGCATTGGGGCACGATTGTGGTGCTACTGACAGGTCAGTTGTAAATACTGATGCCAAACACTCTGTGTCAATCACAAGTTCCTCAAGAATACTGGCTTTGTGATTGCTGGCCATGCCTTGAATTAAATCCTGTGATTTAAGTTGCTCAATGAAACTCTTAAGTCTTACAGAGGCATGTCAACATTTTCAGAGAGAAAGTACATTTTAATGTGTATGCAGGCTAAACATAAAGTAAAACATACTAGCCTAGAACTAATTTTATGTGAAGTTCTTTCTTAAAATATATTACTTATTACCACTGAATATTAGGGTTTTTTTCCACTAATATTTCTAGACTGTCTCATACTTCAAGTTAAATATAGGGTAACCATTTTAATGCTAGCTTAAAATAGAGCCCTAAAAGGTAGAATCTATTCATCTGAGAGGCAGTTCTTGTTAACATGCAGTTACTTTACATTTTACGTTTTGTGTGTTACTGATTCTGTTCTGACTTTCATTTGAATGAGCACAGACAAGGTGATTTTCGAATTAGACCATGTGCCCTTTGGAACAGATGGCAATTTCTGGTTTTTCTTTTGAACCCTTATAGGGCAGGAAATTCAAAAATGCTCTAATTTCTCAGCCAAAGATAAAATGTGTCTTCTCCCTCACCTCTGTCTGCAGGATTTAACAATATGCCAGTTTGATAAGGGGTTGGGAATGAGTTTGATGGGAAAGGCCCTGCTGCCCTCTTTGCCTGCTCAAGTCCTTCTGTTCTCACCACCTGTAGGTGTTAGATTCTTAGTGATGGCCCAAAGCTTTCCTTGCAGACGCTGTGGCAGAGTAGGTCTGGGATTCTGGGGGGGAGAATACACAGATGAAGGATACATTTGGTTACCCATCACTACTCCATTGCACTTTTGAAGTTGTTCTATAATCTCCATCATTTATCATCCTTGCATAGCTCATTTCACATATTCTGTTGCTTCGATAACTGCCAGAGCTTTAGTGCCTGCAGTAGTAATGCCAAAGTCAACAAAGTTGTATACGTTTTATACAAAATGTTAAATATATAGCAAGGTGAAAAAAGCTCATCCAGCTTCAGCATAACTATATATGTATACTCACATCATGGGCCATTTAAACCTTTATAAAGATTTGTCTCCATGTGCTTACATTTTTGCTGCCACTGTCTAGCAGATGTTTGCTCTAACTGCTACGGACTGTTTGGGTCTCAGGATGACAGCCCCTGTAGGCTGTGCCCTCTGTCACGCCAGGATTTCTGTCAGGCCCATACTTACCTGTCATTGCTGAATCTGTCCGCTGCACGTGCTGACTCAGCCTTGATTCTCTGTGGTTTAGACTGTAAACGATACCAAAGAAATTAGGTCGGGAAAGTTCGAGTTGTCAGAGTATGGACAAAACTTTTGGTCAAGGAAATGCTGCTTTGTCAGTGAGCCTTTCAATACGGGTCATTTAATAAAGGAGAAGTGTAACGAATAAGTCTTTGTAACCGATAGGTTCCCTTTTCTTGGCTAAAGGAAGGTTCAGTCCCGACAGCGGTGTTGCTTTGCTGAAGACGGCCCACGTAGGCATGTCCCTGTGCTTGGTTGCAGGCCTGAGGAGCTCGTACGCCAGCCAGCACAGCCAGCTGGGGCAGGAGCTGCGCTCGGCCGTGTCCCCCGACGTGCACATCACCCCCATCTACGAGGGCAGGACGTTCTACAGCCCCGTGTACCGCAGCCCCACG
>VXBN01009785.1:260975-282440 GCA_013397395.1 Sinosuthora webbiana | reverse complement strand
AGGGAGGGATGGCTGCAGGGTATCCATTGACGGGACAGAAACTGACCGGCAGGGATTAAAGGCTCCTGTGATGTTTGCAGGGGGTGCCTGGGGCTATACATCACTGTCAGCCTGGGGTCACACTGCTGTCTGTTTGATGGCACATGCACGGGTACATCCCAGATAAGCTATTCATGACACACAGAATTTATTGCTTCCTCTCCTGCATTCTCTGTGCATCACTCTCTTATGAATTGAGTTGGTTCACAGGGTTTTTTTATTCATCAACGAGAGTTTGCCACTAAAATTACCTACCGCATCTTTCACAGTAAAAATACTGTTTTACCCAACTTCTCAGCAAAGCATAATGGTAAATGCTACAGCTGAGGATTGTCTGTTGAACCCAAAATATTCCTCTAGTATCTCGTAGAAGTGCCACTCATGTATTATGAAGAGCATAGGCATTAGATTAGTATTAGGATATATTTTCTGTAGAGAGAAATAATGCATGTTGCAATGAAGTTTGTTCTTTAAGGTTGATTAATAATTTGTATAGTGGTTTCCAAAAACTCTTAAAATATTAGAGTGATTTAGTTAAGTAACTCAGAAGTATTTATAAAGAACTGTCAGATTCATACATCATGTTTTCACACACTTGAAAATGCCTTTTTAATGTTTGCTAATGTAACTGCAATACCAAGAGAACAGAGTGCTGAAGGAGGCACCAGTTTTTGCAATTCTCCTTCCACAACCTAGAATAAATGGAGTTTGTGAGGATGCACCAATAAGAGAAGAAAGATAACTAGAAACTGGATTTCTTTGTTTACTTAATACCACTTACCTTGGAAGAACAAGAGCCTGCACAACAGCTCTGCTCAGATAGGAAGATGCATGTTCTTGTTCCCTAACCACTCAACTTCATCTGTGCAATGATCCACATGTTACCTTTTGTCAGGGAAAGTGTACATGTAGTCAGGAAAAGCAAAATATCATATAAACAATATGAATTTTTGTCTACTTGTTCTTCCTTTTTGGTACAGCTGTTGAATTGATATTATGAACTTTGAAAACACTTTGCACCCAGATTTCTGCTTGTTGGCATGGGATGCATTTCCTACTTTTAAATACTTGTTGAGGGAAGCCGAGGCACAAGTCTGAACCCACTAAACCTTTCATTCTGTAACTAACCTCTCCATTTCCATGGGACGCTGAGGAATTGCTCCATGAAATCTGACATCAGCTTCCAACGTGGAGCACGGCACGCGTTTTCAAGACTGACATTTTTGGTTAAATAGGTGTCGCCCGCTCTCTTCAGCAGGCCCTTGTTACCTGGCGGGTTTTGACACTGTTTTGTCCTAGGCATGGGTAACCTGCAGCGATCCTCCAGCCAGCGTAGCACCCTCACGTACCAAAGAAACACCTACGGGCTGCCCCCGGCGGCGGCGCTGCCGTTCCGGCTGCCCGAGCCCGCCTACGGCCGCCTGCACCCCGCGCCCGACGGCGGCACCACGCGCTCGCCCTCCATCGACAGCATCCACAAGGACCCCAGGCAAGCTCCGCCGGGCCGGGCCGGGCCGGGCCGTCCCCGCGCCCTCGGTTAAAGGGTAAATGTTCGCGTCCTGCCCGTACTGCCAAAGTGCTGCACACGGGCTGCTGCTTGCAGTAAGGAAACGCGGCTCTTACGCATTTTATTGTCGCGGTTTTCTTTCGTGTTTGTTCTTATGGAGGAGCTGTTACAGGAAACACAGCTTGGATGAGATTTGACCGGATTATTGCAAATTTTTTTAGTAACCTGTAACACTGTAGTGAGATTTCTCTTCATATGAATGGAAATCAGGGCTTGAAAATTCAGAAGTACAGACCTAATTTATTTGAATGAATTTTTAATGAACAGCCTACTTAAATTTCAAAACAAAGTAAGTGTTAAAGCTATTTATAAATGTGCCATTTTGAAAGTGAACACCCATATTTCTGCAGTAATTACTGGTTTGATGTTGTAGATGTCTGTGCACAGTCGGGGCTGTGACAGGCGTAGTATCGTCATTGTCATTTACTCTAGACGTTGTGCACTAAAACCTTGTATTTAACCTGGGAGTATCAACGCCCAGGCTCTGTACAGCTTGGAAGGGTCTATGTGTGTGTTTGGTGTGGAATTGGTGGGAATTGCAGTCCCTCCTCAGGTTGCTGGTTCACTGAGGAACCAGCTCGTCCTGGAGGAGCTGGGCTCAGCTGTGCCTCGAGGGCTGTCCTAGGGACACGTGGGGCACCCAGGAAACCTCAGGCAGGGATGGTGAGACTGGAGCTTCTTGCTGCATTCCCCTGCTCCTGTCTACAGCAGGCTCATAGCTCATAGTTATCTAGTCTGGGCCAGTCCTGTCATCTCAGCAATGAAAACACTGCTTTAATGGGTTTTGTTATTCCATTTATAAGTGGAAATTGATATATTTAAATTTTTTAAAATAGATACAGAGAGGCTGAATTAATTTCATTTAACTGAACGGTGCATTCATCCAAATGATGTTAATAGGATAATCTTAGCTCTAGAAAATAAAGCTTGGAGGCTGCCTGCTCTGGTATGGTGGTAAAAAGAGTTTCTTACAGCAGGGATGCTTCCCATTCATAGCAAGGTACTTTAAAGAAACTCTGACTCAGTTGTTACTGCTGATGCACCTTCTTAGCTTGTAGTCTTACAGAGGAATTATTTTTACCTTACATTTAATCTGTTGCAGTTTCTGATGTGCATATCAGGCTGTGGCAGGGGAGTATGTTACACAGCCTCTGAGTGGGCTGTTAGGAAGCACCACTCTGGAATGACTAGCTTTACTGGAAAGCCAGTTTCCCCATGGCTTTTCCTGGCATTAGTATGGAAAAATAAACCCCTGAACCCTTGAGCAGTTCAAAGTGGGCGCAGACCTGAGCTTCCCCTCCGTGTGACTTTGAGTCCTGGGGAGACCTGAATGGCCAGGCCAGCATTAGTCTTGGAACAGCTTCCAGCTACTGTTCTTGGAATATACTTTGCTGGTTTCTTGGTTGGTTTTGGTTTTGGGGATTTTTGGTGGGGTGCTTGGTTTGTTTGTTTGATCGATTGTTTTGGGGGCGTTGGATTTGGGTTTGTTTTGGTGTTTGTGTTTAATTGGATTTTTGAGCCTGGGAAAACTTAAGATACTACTTTATCCCCCACCCAGTCCTCCTTTACAGAAGGCAGATAGCCCAGCAAATATTAATGACTGTGTTTCTAAATCTGCAAACTGGCCATGTTTCATGACTGTTCCAGGATTGGGCTGCACAAAATTGTTGTGGTTTAATGAAGGAGATATTATTTAATGATTTTAAATTTACAATCCCTGAATAACTCAAATCAAGCAAACATCGTGTATCTGATCCTGACAATAGCACTTCAGGATGTGCAGGTTTTGTTGAGGTATAATTGGCTTCTGCCTAGGGAGAACATTAGGTGCTGAGAGAAAAATATTGTGTGGAAATAATGCCCCTAAGCAGCACTGTTGAGGGAGTATCTTTTGCATTACATATTTAACATTGGGGAGATGTTTTGTAGGTTGAAGTGTTTGAGTTGGTGTTACTTAGTGATTATTTGTATTTGTGTGGTCCATAAGCCAACTGAAGCACATTGGATATGATGCCCTTTTCCAGCTGGAGGACTGAAGGGTGATGTGACCCACTGTTACCCCATTATACCTGGTTTTCCTTCTAGCCCTTTTACTCCAGAAGAGAAGTGGAATTGTAGGAAAGCCGTGCAGACGCTCAGCAGCTGTAGCTGGTAGCTGCCCACAGTCTGTGAGCAGTGCCTTCTGTCCGTGTGTCCCTGCAGGGAGTTTGCGTGGCGGGACCCGGAGCTGCCGGAGGTGATCCACATGCTGCAGCACCAGTTCCCCTCGGTGCAGGCCAACGCCGCTGCCTATCTGCAGCACCTCTGCTTCGGGGATAACAAGGTGAAGACAGAGGTACGTGCTGCTTCTGCTGCTCTTCCAGGGAGACCTGGCAGGAGAACTAGGCCTCTTCCCCTGTTTTCATCGTGACACAGGTTTTGGGACCCTCTTGTGTTCCTGTGTGTGCCTGGGGCTGTGTAATTATGCACACGCAGATTCTTCCTGCCGTAAGGGCTGCATGGAAATTCTATGGAAATCTTGTACCTTGAAGTTGTGTCATCCAGCAGAGCTCTACAGTAGGTCTGCCAGAGCCTGGCTTTGTGTAACCTGTTGGTGACTGGAGACTAGAGCAACCAGGAGGTCTTCCATTGGTTTTTATCAAGGTGTTTTAAAGCATCACAGGGAATGAGTGAGCTGCCAGGCAAAGGAAAGGAGCTCAGCCCTAGGGAAACATGGAGGAAACTGTTTATGTCACTCTGATGTGGAGGCAGGATACATCTGCGTGAACATTCAGATTATTATTGAAATTTCTTGAAACTTTGCATTCAAAGACCTGCTGTTTTTGCAAAGCAGGATAAGCTGTTGATTTGAGGGAATTTTCCTTTTCATTTGCATCCTCTGTGTGCGTGTGCTAGATGTTATTTTCAGTATAAATTGTATTTGTGATAATAAAATGTTGGTGCAACTTTTGTAAGATAAATAATTCACTGTTGCTGGGAGATGAAAAATGGTGGTTTTGATGATCTGGTGACAATCACAGTGATAATCAGTTCTTATTTCCAATATTCCCTAAAAAGATATTCTGGGGTATAGGAAATTACTTTTAAAACTGGAGACAAAACGGATGCAATAACAGTTCTCTGAACACAGCAAGTGTCAGAAAATGACCCTCAGCCATTGCAGTGGGGTACGGGCAGAGGTTCAGTCCCATGCAGCAATCAAGTCAATAAGGTTCAGCAGAGGTTTCTTCTGGAAGTAGAATGGGAAGTCCTGTTCTCATAGAAACAAAAGCCTTTTACACCTGTGGAGTGAGGTGTGTGAGGTCAGTGGGTGCTGATGGTCCTGACATCCCACTTTGCAGGTCTGTAGGCTCGGAGGTATCAAGCACCTGGTGGATCTCCTGGATCACAGAGTCCTGGAGGTTCAGAAGAATGCCTGTGGTGCGCTGAGGAACCTGGTTTACGGGAAGTCCACTGATGAGAACAAAATAGCCATGAAGAACGTGGGGGGCATTCCTGCCCTTCTGCGGCTGCTGAGGAAGTCTGTCGATGCCGAGGTCAAAGAGCTGGTGACAGGTGAGCTTGGCAGGGAGGCCAGCAGAGACCTGTACTGCAAGGTATTTTGATCAGTTGGAACTTACCTTGGTCAGTTAGAACAGCATAGAGTGTGGAGGCATTGGGAGAAGTGAATGTGAGGTAGTTGCACTAAAGCTCTACCTAGGATGGATTTTCCCTCATATGAGTCTCCTGCACACACAGCAAGTATGTATCTATTGATTCTGAACATTCCTTTTATTACAGGCTTTTTTTATCTTTTCTTGGCAACAGTTTTAAATAAGATCTGCAGAATTCGTAAGATGGATCCAAACTATGTAAATGTGTATGGTATTTAATCTGAATTATAATCAAGGATGACTTCTTCAGAAAAAGTATTTAAGCTGTGTTTCACAATGAAAAAGAAGATTCAATGCTGTGTTCAGCATGGTATTTGTCTATACAGTTCTGCTGGTGATGTGTGTCAGATTTCATACTTCTGTATCTGAATGTTACGTATGGAGACTTTGCCAGGCAGGGGACTGGGGATTTCTGCCCAAGGATAAAAGATGGATAGCAGTTCCATGCGGTGGATGGATGGATGGGACATGCTCTGGTCTTGTTGCTGTTGTTTCCAGGAAGAAGTTTCTGTAGGATTTTTACATTCCTTCTTGCACGTTCAGCTCTGCTCCTCAGTACCTGACATCCCCAGTATATGCTGTGAGGTAGCAGGAATGTCAGGGCAGGCCACCCTTATCACTGGAAAAGAAACAAACCAAAGCCATGCCCTCCTCCACTGTTCACCTTGTTCACCTTGCTTTCCTCCTTTTCGGATGCTGGCCCTCCATGTTCTGCCTGCTCTAGAATTACATCACATATTTAAAGTAACATATTTTAAGTTGTCAGTGTTGTGTCATGTTTGTTTGCCCCGTCTCTGCTGACTTTACTGCTGTGGAAATGTCTTCTAAGGGGTTCTCTGGAACTTGTCTTCATGTGATGCCGTGAAGATGACAATCATCAGAGACGCCCTGTCCACGCTGACGAACACTGTGATCGTGCCCCACTCGGGATGGAACAGCTCCTCCTTTGATGACGATCATAAAATCAAATTTCAGACTTCCCTCGTTCTGCGCAATACAACAGGATGCCTGAGGTATCTGCTCTTCTAGAATGCTCCCTTTTAAAGAGTAATCATGTTATCCAGCAGGTCTTTCTTGTATTGTCATTTTAAATACAAAGGAATTGTTTTAGTCTATAAATTACAGAGTTCCATCACGTGGGCAGCTTTTCCAATTGTCCTTTTTTTTCTAATAGAAAAATATGAAAATTACCAAGTTAGTCACTAAGAGTTGCCAATCAATTACCAATCAGCTGCATGAAATCCTTCTGCAAACTGTCTAATAAGTGATTATCTGTCTGTCCTTGCACACCCCGTGTTCCTTTGTCATTCCAACCTTCAGGAACCTCAGCTCCGCTGGGGAGGAGGCGCGAAAGCAGATGAGGTCCTGCGAAGGCCTGGTGGACTCGCTGCTCTATGTGATCCACACCTGTGTGAACACCTCGGATTATGACAGCAAGGTGTGTGTATGTCTCACTACAGACACTGCAGTGCTAACCTGTGTCTGATCCTGGGGTTTGCATAGCTCAGCTGAGCATGGTGATGGCCTCAGCTCACCTGGCGTCACTCCCAGCCCCAGGTCACTGAGGCACAGCCAAACCCAGCTGCGTGGCACAGGGTCACCTCTTGTTTTCAGCAAGGCTGCAGTGTCTGTTTCTGAATGAAACAGTAATAAGCTCTTATGCTTTTCATTTTCAGTACTAAAGAGTAAGCCACTGTAGCAGAGACCACTCTTATAAATATTGTCAGATTTGCAAGAGATTGCATTTCCCCAGAGAAGCAGCCAAAACACAGCCCAAGGCCCAGCATTAGAGTTTAGCGCTTGTGCTCCCCGTGCCTTTTCTCCTCTGCTGAGCTGGTTTGGTTTGGTTGGTGTCTGTGTGAGGAAGAACTGGTGATATGGTGTCTCTGGTTTGGTTCAGACAGTGGAGAACTGTGTGTGCACCTTGAGGAACCTCTCCTACCGCTTGGAACTGGAGGTACCTCAGGCGCGGCTGCTGGGAATCAATGAACTGGATGACTTGTTGGGAAAAGAGTCACCCAGCAAAGACTCAGAGCCAAGCTGCTGGGGGAAAAAAAAGAAGAAGAAAAAAAAAACTTTGCAGGAGGATCAGGTTTGTATTTTGCATGTACTGCAAATACCTCAGATGAGGTTCAGCTCATGGTGGGAAAGGACGGAGCTTGACAAAAACAATCCTGCATTGAATGACAATGTAGAGATTTTGTCCAGTTACAAATCTGCATTCCTTTCTCAGTGGGATGGAGTTGGCCCTATTCCAGGATTTTCCAAGTCTCCTAAAGGGGTGGAGATGCTCTGGCACCCGTCGGTGGTGAAGCCATACCTGACACTCCTGGCAGAGAGCTCCAACCCAGCCACTCTGGAGGGCTCTGCAGGATCGCTCCAGAACCTTTCTGCAGGCAATTGGAAGGTACAGGAAAAACTGCTCCTCCTCCTCCTCCTCCTCAGTTTGTGGTCCGGCTGTTTTTTCTAGTAAGACCCTGGAATGTGTTTGGGGGGAACGTGCCGTTTTCTCGTGTGCATCTGAGCATTCCCCTCTTGTCTGTGCATTAGTGCCCATGTGCTGCAGTCATGTTTCCACAGTGAAAAGCCTGGGAAAAGAGCAGGGCCAACAAGGGCCATGTGGAAGCTGGCCTTTATTTTAAATAAACAGAAAAAGCTTCTTCCAGTGCATATCAGATCAAAGCCACCTTCTAGCATCTTCTAGCTGTGAGTTCTGGTGGGAGGGTGCTGTTGTAATAAGACCAGGACAAATAAATTTACTTTATTTCCATATTCTGTTATTTATTTCCATACATTCTGGCTGTTGCATATAATGCGCTATAAAAGCAGCACATGAGAACACTATATTGTGTCGTGTATTTGTCACAGAGAAAGTAAAAAACACAGCAAGCATTAATTGCTTCCTTTGCTTGCAGCAAGCCAGCTAAGCCTTTTTCAGTTTGATCATTACGAAATTGGTGTTTAAAAAAAAATACAACAAACAAAACCCAAACCTCCTGCTCCCTTTTCAGTAATCATCATCTGCTCAAATACTTTCTCCCTCTGTAAGAGGAATGAGTGGTAAATGGGCAAGAGCCAGCTGTCTGTAATCCCAGACATGTCCCGTTCCACTGGAAATGCCCGAGAGGGTGGCGGGGCAGGGCCGGTGGTGACAGGCTCCGTGTCAGTTCGCAGCCTACATCCGCGCCGCCGTCAGGAAGGAGAAGGGGCTGCCCATCCTGGTGGAGCTGCTGCGGATGGACAACGACAGGGTGGTGTCGTCTGTGGCCACTGCCCTGAGGAACATGGCCCTGGACGTGCGGAACAAGGAGCTCATTGGTACGTGCGGAGCGGAGGGAGCGCCGGCGCCGCACTGCCGCGCCTTGGCTGGGAGACGTTCCCTGCTGGGAGCAGCACACGTGAGGTCTCTGTGTCACATCAGCCGTGTCACATCAATGAGCAGCTTTTCCAGAGGAATATTGCCATGTTAGGTTGCTGCTGGCCCCCTTTCATGGATGGGTCAGCCAAACCACATAGAAAACCCTCAGTGCCAAATGGGATGGAAACACAGCTCTGCTTCCTTGGAGCTCAGTGCTCACCTGCCCGGAGGGTGCAGGTCTCCCACGTGTTCCCAGGGGATGGAACAGCTCTGCTGCCATGACAGCAATGCTTTTTGAACAATCTTGGACAGGAAGAGAGGGAAAAAATCTCCTGGTAAAGTATTTCCAGGAAAACACAGATACAGAGCAGCATCTGTCATCCGTGTCTTTGCTGAACTACGTCATCAACAGGGGTGCGTGCTAGAAAGACTTACTGTCATGTCAATTCTAATATTTAACCCTTTAAGCATTCATCTGTGCCTTTCTTATCTAGCATTAAAAAAAACTCAACAAAATAACAATCAACTTTCCTGCCTTTCCTGCCCTGAGGTTTCTCAGTCTGTTAGTGTTGAACATGCTTCAGCCTCAGGCTTCTGTGGCTTCAGTGAGCCCTGTTAACAAATGGTGTGATATAAAAAAGTCTCATTTTTGTTACAAAAGCATTTTCTGTGTGTAGAATTGTGGGGTCAAGGATATAACAGCTGTTCATAGAGACAGGAGGATCATTATTCTCAAAAAGAGAAATACAGGTGAACAGAACTTTGTTATCTGTTTCTGAAGCTTCTCCCTCTGCGACATTCAGAGTGTGTTTCCCTGCAGTGCAAATGTTACAAGTGAGAAATGTGTAAAGAGAGAATCCTATTCCATAGCACCAGCCCTGTGCAGGTCAGACTCAGGTGATATTCAGGATGTTTCTTCCATTCCTGGCAAAACTTTTCAGTTCAGGAACAGTCCTCCACCTGCTCCCTCTCCCTGCCAAAGCTGTACCTCTGAAAGAATTTCTGGCCTCAGACACACTCTGAAACAGACCATTGGATAAAACACTGCGAGATGTGAAGCGAGTTGTGCACTACCCCGTGCTAGAAATCCTCCTTAGGAGCTTCTCTGCTGGGTTGGGAAAGGAACAATGGCTCACAGGGTCACACTGAAGGAAATTGCAATATATGTCAGAACATGCAGCACGTGGCTGAGCTTGCTCAAGGGTTGGCGATGGCAGGGTGTTCCTGCAGACATCAGTGTGGGGATAGTTTTCCAGTGGGTTTCCTTTTGCCTGCAGAATTCCTTTTTTGTTTATTTTTTTTCCTCTGAGGCACATTACACAAATAGATAGCAAATGACTTGGTGCAAAGCTCCTTCATTATTCACTGTTATGTTATGTCTGCTATAAAATCAATTAATCATTCAATTAATAGTACAGCCCAAACAGGAAGAAACCTCGACCTTATCTTAGTTACTGTCCCTTCTGTGCATGTTTTCTCTGGCATCAGTCAGCCACTGGAGCCTGACAGAGCTGAGTGCTGGCAGGTAGCAAACAAGGTGAACAGAACATCCAGATGAAAGGATTCCTGGTTACTGTAGGGATTCCTTTAATCCTCGCATAGATGAAGCCCAGCAATGTGCGCTGTTCTGTCAATCATAATAAATAGCCTAACATTTTTCCTTGAACAATTCTGCTTTCTCCAAATAATTCTTGTTTAAAGAATTCCTCTTTTAGTGCAAAATTCAGCTTCTCACACTTTTAAGCTAAAAGGAAAAAAAATTCAAAAATTGTTATGTGGTCTCTCTCGACTCTGTGTAGAATGTGAATTCTTGGCAGGATTTGATCCTGTGCAGCTTCCCCCTGCCCTGAGCTGCAGTTGCCAGCCCGCGGGGGCGAGCTGTGGCCTGATGTCCCGTGGGTGTGTTTCAGGGAAATATGCCATGCGGGACCTGGTCAACCGGCTGCCGGGGGGCAACGGGCCCGGCGTCCTGTCGGACGAGACGGTGGCCGCCATCTGCTGCGCCCTGCACGAGGTCACCAGCAAGAACATGGAGAACGCCAAGGCCCTCGCCGACACCGGCGGCATAGAGAAGCTGGTCAACATAACAAAGGGAAGAGGTGACAGGCAAGTGGGCAGCAAAGACCGTACCTGAGCTGTTTGTGTCCATTTAAAATGCTGAAGAATGCGGGAAATGGTTCTTTGAGTGACAAAAAGATCTGCCTTTGCAGTGTGGGTCTGAGGAGCTGTCAGCTGGAGCCTCACGGGGAGGCAGGAGGCACCGGTACTGCTGTCCTGGGCAGTGTTCTCTGTCCCAGGCTCCTGGAGGCTTGCACAGCTGCTCACAGCAACCATGGTCTAGGACCTGTTCAGGTTCAATGAGTTTACCAGTCATCTCTTCAACACCTACAAGATTAATAAACATTTGGAGCTTTTCCAGGTCAGACTGTGCGGGCACCTTGGTCAGATGTCTCCCAGCAGCTGTGAATTGTATCTAGTGCAGCTCTTTGTTCAGGGAAAGGAGAAGGTGGCTGAGGGGAGCCGGTCCTGCCCGCTGTGCCAGGGCTCCGGGGAGGCTGTCAGACGAGTCCTCTGCTGGCACCGTGGTGTCTGGGGAAAGGAAAGCCGTGAGCGTGTGCTGGGTCAGCAGCAGGCGGCCCCTGTGCCTGGGGGACGGGGTAGCAGGAGCCCCGTCTTGTGGTGAGGCTGCTGGCCTGGCTGTGCTCACGCTGCTGATGCCGTGTCTGCTTTGCCCCACAGCAGCAGGTTCAGGCTGTTACAAACAGGAATGCTGTTCTCTTGCAGTGGAATTCAGTGGCTCTCTAACACTGCCATATTCTTCACCTCCTCAGGTCCTCACTGAAGGTTGTCAAGGCGGCGGCCCAGGTACTGAACACGCTGTGGCAGTACCGAGACCTCCGGAGCATTTACAAAAAGGTAAATTGTAAAATTAGCTTACACTGGAAAACAGTGCCACAAAATTCCTCATTTATTTACAACTTGCAATTTATTCTGATGTGTTTTTCTTTTTGCCACTCCACAGGATGGATGGAATCAAAGTCACTTTATTACACCGGTATCAACACTGGAACGAGAGAGATTCAAATCCCATCCTTCCCTATCCACAGCCAATCAGCAGATGTCACCTGTCATGCAGTCAGGTCAGTCAGGGAGGGTGAAGGGGACCTGCTGTCCCATATTTTTAACTCAGCATCTCAGTGTGGTACTAATCCCATTTAAAACAGGTCAGGCTGTTGCTCCTTGGTGTTTGAGCAAAGTACTTCACGTGCTCTGAGTGCTCCCTGAGCTGTTGGTGCAAAGTGAAATCCTCAGTGAATAGAGCTGGACGTTGTTACCAACCACTGCCCTGTTCAAAGCCCCTCCTGTGCTGGGTGGGGATTGTGGGGTGCCCCCATGGAACTTGGGGACCCGACAGCATAAACAGCAACACACCCACAGCGAGGAGCTCATGTTCGTTCCCAGCTATGTTCTGTAAGAATGAGAAACCAAACCCAAACCCCTCACTTTTCTGACACCTCCTCATTTATTTCTCACCTTTGTTCCTTCAATGGCTTCAGTGCTAGGATTTAGATCTTCAAGACAGCTGATACAAAACCTACCTGAAGCCTTCTCTTTTGTCTTCATTTGGCATTTTATTTTACCCAATTTACTCTTCTAGAGACCATCTAGAACAGACCTCTGTTAATACTGAGAAATACCTACCTACTGTGACTGCTAAAATTAGTGACCAGTTCCTACAACACTTGTTTAATTGCTTCTTTACATAAAAGGAACAACCCCAACATATTCCTTTATGACATGGTCGACTTGAAAAACAAGGACTTCACCAGGGATTTATTTTCCTACAAGAAGTAAACCTGTTGTGGCGTTTGTGCCAGAGTTCCTCTCACCCACCAAGGAAGCCAGTACAGCTTAGGCTCAGGGAATGACTGGATTCTACCCAAGTGTAAAAGGATATTCTGACACCAACTGTCAAATTTCTATCTCGGCACTTTCTCCCTCAGGACACAGCAGCAGAACAACTGTATTACTCCAGTTCTTTGAATGACAAGTAGGAAGCAGATGAGCAGCTCTAATTTAATATTCAAAGGATGTTGTATTTCAAAGAGGGTTTAGTAAAAATTCCTAGTAGGAAGTGTTTGCTTTCCTGGTCTAGAGCATGAGCAAGCCCAAGGGAGTCAGTGGAAGTTGGTGCACAGCCCACATCCCCAGAGGGGCTGTGCAGCACCGTGCTGGGCACAGCAGATCCCTGCTGGAACAGATACACTTGGCCTGAAACAGTTGTTCTTATTTCAGTGACTTCATTCTTAAAACACACATTATTATGTTGACCCATGTCAGAATTTTAACAACATGGCTATTTGGCCATGAATATGCCAGGAAAATACCAGTAATTAAACCATCCATAATAACACAGAATTCTGAGCTATGATGTAATGGACACATCAATGGAAGATTATCATTGAACTAATATTTTGAAGCAATATTTCTAGCAATTGTTTTTAAGTATTTTTCTCCTGTTGCTGGAGTCTTTCTGAGCCAACAGAGCCCAAGTGATCTGCAGACCAGGGAGGATTTAGCAGAACAAAATTCTTACAGCTGCAGTTGAGATCCAGCTGCTTGTTGAGGAAGACAAAGTGATCCCTTGCTGCGGTCCCCCCATGGCCATTGGCTCCCGGAGCACACCATGCCCAGGACTCACCTGTGTATACAGGGGTCACTAGGCTGGGTAGGCTGGACAAGTGACGGGGTGGCCTTAAACATTGTGTTTGAGTGTAACTGAGATAAACCATCACCGCTGGCAGAGTATCATCTTCTGCCTGCACTCAGGTGGTGTCCTCGGCATGGCAAGGTCAGATATCGGGCTGTGAGCGTCACACCAGTCCTGTGTCTGCCTGTGAGCACCACCGAGCAGTGAGTGCCCCTGGCAGTGTCTGGTACCCCGCTGGCAGCTCTGGGCTGTTCCGCCTGTCCTGTCCTTACCCGCCCCCTGGTTGTGAAGCCTTGGAGCAGAAGTGGTGAGGAGGGCTGGGTGTGTGAAAGGCTTCTGTTGTCCATCCTGAGAACCTCTTCTCCCATCAGTTGGCAGCACGTCCTCGTCGCCGGCTTTGCTGGGAATCAGAGAGCCTCGACAGGAGTACGACAGGACACACCCTTCTATGCAGTATTACAGCAGCCAGGGCGATGTCATTGCACACAAAGACATCTACACTGGTAAGAGACCAGCTGAGGATCTTCCCAAACAGAGACTTCTTCCTTGTGGGAGCAGTTCAGTCAGACACAGCCAAATGCATTCCAGGGCTGGTTGCTGCCAACTGTTTCTTTCCATTTCCACTCGTGTTTCCTGGCTGTGGGTGGGTGGCACCCAGCTCTGCTGTTCTCTGTAAAACTGCCCAGTACCAGAGTAAACACAGATCCCTTTCTGTATTGGAAGGTGAGAGGCAGTTGGAATTCTTATTTTTATTTAAAATACTAGTACAGAAAATTGTATTATTATGTACATCATATTGTGATGGTGATGTTATAAATTTTAATGTGCAGTTGTATATTATTATATTACTAAATTATAACAAGATTTCATCTTTTCTCTGATCTCTCTTTTCCTTCTTACTATGTCACATAAGTAGCAAACCAATAGATGACAGTGACTAAAGAGAAGGAAACTCCTTGCTTTAAAGATTTTGAGTGTATGAAATGAGAAACAGCAACATAAGCCTGCTGGCTTTACTGTAACTGCTGCTAGGGACAACATTTGCCTTCCTTCTGTTATTAGACTGTATCATTAGTATGTACTGAAATCTGCAGATTTAATAGTATGGGTGCTATGTACAAGGCAAGATAAAAACCAATAGACCTACGGCTGAATGAATAAAGACTGAAGTTTACACATGTAACTTTTCTCACAGGTTCCAGCAAAGCGTCACCAATTTACATCAGCTCCTATTCGTCCCCAGGCCGAGAGCAGAACCGGCGGCTGCAGGTGAGCCAGGTTTGGGTGCTGCCCTGCCCAGGCTGGGCAGGAGGGGCTGGGGCAGAGCCCTGTTCCCAGAGCTGGGGCAGTGCCCTGTTCCCAGAGCTTGGGCAGAGCCCTGTTCCCGGAGCTGGTCCCCACAGGGCAGTGTCCCCACAGGGCAGTGTCCCCACAGGGCAGAGCCCCCCCACAGGGCAGAGCCCCCCCACAGGGCAGTGTCCCCACAGGGCAGTGTCCCCACAGGGCAGTGTCCCCCCACAGGGCAGTGTCCCCACAGGGCAGAGCCCCCCCAGGGCAGTGTCCCCACAGGGCAGAGCCCCCCCACAGGGCAGAGCCCCCCCACAGGGCAGAGCCCCCACAGGGCAGAGCCCCGGGGCCGCTGGAGCCGGGCTGGCTCTGTAGGATCACCTGTTCTAGCACCTTCCTACAGTGCGATCTGAGTCCTCTTTTCTGACTTGAGTTGGGTTTGGGCTGCTTTTGGTAGCTGTGGCCACGTTCTGTACTTACTGTACTTGAGCTCTAAAGCTGTGCACTTTTGGAGTTACTCCCTTCAAGTGCTGTAGGAGACATGCAGCAGACTCAGGGGCATTTCCTCCATTTCCATGGAGGTTTGAAACCTGCGTTACTGCCATGGGTAGAGCTGCACTTGGGAAAAGTATTTTCTCTGATAATTATATTTTTGAGAGTTTATTTTGCTATCATCTTACCAACAGCATCAGCAATTGTACTACAGCCAAGAAGATACCAGCAGGAAAAACTACGACGCCTACCGGTTGTACCTGCAGTCCCCACACAGCTACGAGGACCCTTACTTTGACGATCGAGTTCACTTTCCTGCCACTTCAGATTACACAACACAGTACGGACTGAAATCAACCACCAATTATGTAGACTTTTATTCCACCAGACGATCTTCTTACCGAGCAGAACAGTACCCAGGCTCTCCTGACTCCTGGGTGTAGCACCAGAGAGAAAATCCCAGCGTGCTTCATGTCTGACTTGAGAAGGACTGGAATGGCCCCATGTTGTTTTGGTTAAGAAATGTGAAAGTGAAAGAAAAGAAGGAAAAAAGGACGATTGATTTTTTTTTTCTTTTTTTTTCTTCTTTTTTCTTTTTTTTTTTTTTTTTTTTTGTGTGAGGAATTGTCAGGAGAAAAAGCTGGCAGGGATGGTTTTGCTCTGCTTAGGTGTTAGGTATCATTACTTGTAGCTCCTGTAGTCTGGTGAGGGTGTGGGCGATGTGATGAAAGGTTTGAGAATTGAGTACGATGAATTTGGAAAGTGTGTAGGTCAGAGCAAATTAAAACTGATTTTTTTATGTGAATAAAAGTCTTGTTCTGATAGTTTGTACAGAAAAAATCCAATGGCTGCCCTTGTTTTATTGCTATTACTGAATGTCAGGATTGTATGCTACTGCGTCATGTAAATTTCTTCGTTGGTGTAAATATGGAAATGCCACTGGTCTCAAGTGCCATCCATTTGTAATGCAGTGTGTCATTGAAAAAGGAATTTAAAACATCATGCACCAAAAAAACCCCCAAAACCAAGAAAGTGTTATGAATTCTAAGAGGAAAAGAGCCCAAACTTTAAAAAATGAATAGTGTAATTTTGAAGCACAAAGTCCAGTCCAGTATATCCGTATCTCTCCCATTCCCTGCCTATTTCATAAGGAACTTCACTGCCATTTTCTATGCACATGGAATAACAATAAATATGGAAGTCTCATCCATGGAAAGCTGTTCCCTGCTCATTTTTTTCTTATTATTTTCTGTGTGTGATATTTAGAAACAAATACCATGAAAATGAAGTCTAATTGCATACTCTTAAGCAGGTTAAACATATCAAAACATTTGAGCCACTTTCCCAGCTCTCTCCAGTGGAAGAGTCCTGAATGTGTCAGGCTGGCAGCCCAAAGTGCTAAATCCAGCACCTTCCTACCAAGATTCCTCAGACTTGTATTTTTACTTTTGGAATTGGCAATCCAAGATACTTCAGAACTCCAGCCTGTTTTCTTTCCAGCACTCCTGTACCCCTCCTCTTGCTCTCTCAAGGAAATTGAGGTCACCTTGCTGTCCTAGAAATGATGGTCTCCATTCTGACTACATTCTGCTTGGATCTCTTCCCAATAAAAATGTTTGATTCTTTTTAAGTAACTAAATCACAAACTCTCCTGTGCTGTAAACTCTGTTGCCTCTACCCTGTCTGTACCCACCATTATTGCTCCACATCACTGCATTTTCCTTGGGTTTGCAGTACCCTGAAGAAGGATTGAGAACACTGGGAAAAAGGCTAATGAGTTTTTTGTCAGAGTAAACAGACTGAAGAGAATCCAGCCCAGGACAAGTACTCAAGCATGCATTCTGCATTTGAGTTACTATATCAAAGACTAACACTCACAAAAGGTAACATAAACATGAATAAACTTCTGGAAAAATAAGGGAAACGTGACTTTGTAGCTACAAGTAGATTCCAGTAGCTTTCAAGAAGAGCAGGCACTAGGGGAAAGCTGTCACTGAGACATGCCTGGAGTTGGTCATTCCCCATCACAGAGTGCAGGGATTTGTTTGTGGCTGTCAGGTACAGGGGAGGGAAGGAATCAGTGCTGCCTGCCCCACTTGGAAACCTCTCCAAACACTGCCACAGAGGGGGGAGAAGGCAGAAATCAGCAGCCAGGTTCCTCATTTGCTCACAATTAGCATCAAAGTGATGTTCTGTTTCCCAAAGACATCACTACTTCATTAGAGATTCTAAATATTTTGTATTGAGATGCATACAACTTACAGGGCATTCACTAGTTTAAAATGCATGCATTTTCAAAAAATACTGAGTTTTCTTTTTGCTCTTATTAAGGTTTTTACCCCATAAAAAAAGAGTGTAATATTTATTTGGCTTGGTTGATGGCATTTTAATTCAGAGCAGAGTTGATAATTACATCCCAATTAGACAAAGAGGAAGGTTGACCTTGTTTGTTGCCATGGCAGGATGGTGCACTGTGCACAAGTGGCCTGTGGGTGGGTGGACAGGCAGCTGTCCTGGTTATTCTGCTGCCACACCTATCTCATTCTTTAATACTCACTTTGTAGACTAACCACAGGAGCAAGAACTTTCTGCTTTTGCCATTTACTAGCACACCTGCCCAGGGAACACTGCCATGCTGAGTCCTGGGCTCTGTTGGGAAGGGCTGTGAGCAAGATTTCAGCTCTCCACATTAACTTGCCTGCCCTCATTCTGTGGCAGCACTCTCCATATCTTTAAATAATGTGTAGGTGTTGAATTGACTTTTCAAATGGTTTGAACAGAAAGAAATGCTTTGAACATAGAAAGAGAGCCAAAAGCTCAGTGTGACATATGTTCAACAATGGAAAGGGGAGGTATGTGTGATGGTGTCTCTGAAGGAACAGTTGCATTCTCCTTTTAAAACTCCAGTAAGTCTTCCTGTTCTGCTCCTTGTCCTCACATCTCCCTGGAGAACTAGTACCAATGTGATTAATTCCTCAATTTTCTTTTTCAGTTTCACTCTATTTTTTTTAAACTACATTCCACAGACAAGGGATAACCGTTGTGTTAACTGTTTGTACGATCCACGTCACTGCAGATCCAGTGTGCAATCACAGCACAGTCGTTGTCCCAGCAGCAGAACCTGATGGTGCTGTACTGACAGTGCAGTCCCTTAGGGAGGCTGCAGCAGCATTCCCACAGACACCCAAAGGGCTGGATCAGCCTCCCAGGGTCAGCTGGTTCACTGACCTACAGCAACTCAGTGATATCAGGCACCGTATCTCCTTCCTGCCCCAGGGCACCCCAGGCATTAGTAATTGTCTTTACACATCCCATTTTATGGTTTGGAACATCACCTTCGGCCTGTTCGACATTGCAGGAGTTATGTGTAAGAGAATAACACAAGTAGCAATGTAATGTGCTAATTTTCAGCAAGCTCTCAAAGATTGTGAAATGAACTCTCTGCCTGTTCATTGGCAAAAAGCAATCACACTGAGGAAAACTGATCTCCATTAGGAGGAAATTCCAAAGGCCTCTGTCTCAGTGTGTTCCAACCTAATTCTTTAGAATTCACTCACTTATTCCACAGCCCAGCAATACTTTTTTAAACATGGGCACTTACGTGGATAAAACATGTGATGACAAAGGTATATCTTTTTTGTCCTGTGGAAAAAAAAATCTATAATTAAAATTAGCCAGTAAGGTTCCTCTGCCTAATGATGTTGCTCTTTACCTTCCAGCACCTTCCAGCCTGGAGATTTCTTTTTCTCCTGTAGTCTGAGAAATAACTGGCATCCAGATCAGAACCAGGAGCTGAACTTGTCAGGTTTCCTACAAGAAACAGGCAAGCTTTACAGACATGAAGCCAGATTTATCCTCCAGATTTTGTCAAATACATACTATATGCACTAGTGAACAATTATATCAATACAAACCCCACTGAAAATATGGCTGCCTTCACTTGTCCTAGCTTTAGACACTTAACACAAACGATCTCTCTAAGATTATTGACTTTGTGCTGAGCTACTATAAAACAGAAAAAACCAAGGGTGGGGGAACTTAAAGCATGTATTAATAAAAAATAGGCTATATACATGCCCCAGATATTTGTTGTCTCCATTGGGCTCCTGGAGGATCTAAAACCAGCTATATTGACTCATCTGGAACAGGTATTGCCTACCTGTCACTGAGCTGAAGAAAACAGCAGCAGTATTTCACCATTCAGTTGCCAGATATAAAACCAGTATCAATTCACATCAGTAACCACAATTCAGTAATTCTGATATTTGAAAACAAGCAATACTGGAAATAAGACAGAGAAGAGAAAATGCTGCAGTCATGAGCAGTAGATTTTAACAACACAGAGATCTGATTTAAAATATGACACATGAGGAAGGTATTCCATATGTCTGCATGCTAACTGCTTATTTTAGATGTGGACTGTGTCTGCTGTATAATTATGCTAATAGCTGTTAGCTGCACTAGAACAGACAGTCTGCTTGGCAACACGGTGATTTTTGTTCCTGCCAAGTGACTTTGCAAACTTTGCAGTCAGCTAATAACCTGCCCATAGAATGTTGATTATAAAGGAGAAATTGCCAGGAAATAGGAAGGGTTCCAGAATGCTGAGAGCACCACTCAAGAAAAATTTCTATGACTATTGTCTCTTTCACAATCACAATTAAAATTCTGTGTCTCCCCTCAGGCTTTCCCACATCTGCCTCTGCTGTGGAAAAAAAAAATTCTGAAAATACATAGAACCATTACAATATAAACTCATTTTAGTTCAGTCATTCATAAATTACTGTCATTAAAATAAATCTATCCCCAGCACCAGATGATGATCTCTGAAGTTTAATATTTGTGTGATCAGAAAATAGGACTGAGGATGGCAGGAAAAGCAAGAGATTTTAACTGCACTATCCCATAGCCACAGAAGGATTATTCTCTTGCTGATTCTTCTCACCCAGAAAAATCAGTCTAATAATTTCCAACAGGTAAAAAATCTAAATAAATAAAATCATTAAATAAAATCAGGTTTACAAATCCAAGCTGGTGCTGTGGCATTGTTGGGGCAGTGCCAAGGGCTGCCTGTCAAGAACAAGGTGCTCCAACAAGTACTATGTAAATACGGGTTCAATTGACAACAGCTTCGGGTTTAAAGATATAACAAGTGACAGAGGAAATGAAGGAAAGAGCGTGGAAGAAAAATAAAGAAATGGTATATTATATTTAATATGGTAAGAAGTCAACATGAACTTACAATTTCTTATTTAAACCAAGTTCCCATGCTTGTCCAAAGAATTCCCAGAACTGATTTACAATGGCACTAAACCTTATCATTATTAACGCTTTAAGCAGCACACCAAAGCTGCACCACATGACTGCCTTACGTGTAAGTAACAAAACTTCCCCTCTCCAATCTGTGCAGTAACAACCAGCTCAGGTAAATAAAGTGAAAAATCAGTATTCTTCTGCTCAGGCAGAGTAACACAAATATCAAAACCCCTTATAACTGGCCAAGTACTTCAGAGTAGGGTTCTTTTGTTCTCTCTCCTGCAGATCATTTTACCTGAAAGAATTTATTTCCCCAATCAAAATTGCCATCATCCACTTCAACGTTAAGTGCTTTTGGGCAGAGACATGCAGCACGATCGACTTCAATATTTGCAAAGTAAGTTGCTTTTCTAGGGAGGAAATTGCTGCATTTCAAAATTATTTCCTGCCTCATACATACAGAATTAAATATCAGAGAGATCTAGTTTGGACTAGATGTCCTTTCATTTTTTCTGCTTTAAAGATCCAAGCCAACAGTAGTCACTCATAAGGAGGTTGTTGTCCTATAAATATCTACTGGTTTCTTAGTCTATTTTCTCTTCCATTTTTTAAACTTCATTTCCCCCTTCTTCAGATTCCACTTAATCACATCCTATTTTTACATTCTCCTTTTTTTTTTTTTTTAATCACTGAGATTCAATAATAAGACAATTCCAAACAAATCACAAGACTAACAACTTTATCTTCTTTCATTTTGCTTTCATTTTCTTCTTTCATTTTGCTTTCAGAATCCTTAAAAGAGCTAATTTTTGTGATGAAATGCTTTAGCATTTCTAGGGGGAATCTTTTTAACATCAGGCATTATGTTTCCAGCAGCTGCCCGCAGCCCAGCGCAGCCCGGGGCGGTGCGGGCAGGGCCGCCCTCCTGAGGGCTCGGTGCCCGGCCCGGGGCGGTGCGGGCAGGGCCGCCCTCCTGAGGGCTCGGTGCCCAGCGCAGCCCGGGCGGTGCGGGCAGGGCCGCCCTCCTGAGCGGGCTCGGTGCCCATCGCAGCCCGGGGCGGTGCGGGCAGGGCCGCCCTCCTGAGGGCTCGGTGCCCGGCCC
>VXBN01009785.1:241942-260393 GCA_013397395.1 Sinosuthora webbiana | reverse complement strand
TCGGGGCGCGGCGTGCCCGCAGCCGTCTCCCGCAGGCACCGAGCCCTGACCGTCGCCAGTGAGCGAGTGCCGGCAGTGCTCCGGGGCTGCTCTGCGGTCTCACTGCCCCGAGCACACACACTTCCCTTCGGAACGCCGGTAAAAACGCCTCAGGATCCGCCCTCTGCCCCCCTCCTGCCCATCACCTCCCACACCCTGCTAGAGGCCCGGGGATACCAGCACAGGAATGCAATATGTTACAGCCACCGACAGGCTCAGGAAACTGACAACTTTCGTGATGAAGATTTCTTCATCCACAGCACACTTTACAACATAGATGGCAAACATTAAAAAATTATTCTTTTTTTTTTTTTTTTGGTCATTTTAAATACTGAAGATGAAAATCTTGAGGAGTTTATACAGTAAATAATTGCAGATTAGCTGTATCTACTTCCAGTTGTGTTTCTACTACGTTGTGTAAAACGTCAATATTTGTTAAGGTCATAGATTTTTTAAAGAGGGCACGTGAATGACCATGTTTTTGCTTGTTTCAAGCAGATACTATCGATCGAAGAGGGTAAGATTTACCTCGCTAAATCAAGTTCTTGGAATCTTTAGCAACGTTTTTAAAAGACCCCGCCCCTCACACGGCTCCCCGCCTTCACACCGCCCTCACCCCAATCCTCACACCGCTCTGCGCCTCACAGCGCTCTCCGCCTCTCACTATCGACTTCGTTCCGCCCCTCACGCCGCTCCCGGCTCTCATCTCCCCTCACACGGCTCCCCGCCTTCACACCGCCCTCACCCCAATCCTCACACCGCTCTGCGCCTCACAGCGCTCTCCGCCTCTCACTATCGACTTCGTTCCGCCCCTCACGCCGCTCCCGGCTCTCATCTCCCCTCACACGGCTCCCCGCCTTCACACCGCCCTCACAGCGCTCCCCTGCCCTCACCTCCCCTCACGCCGCTCCCCGCCTCTCAGTACCGGCTCCGTTCCGCCCCTCACGCCGCTCTGCCGACCCCGCCCCGCCGCACCCAGGCCGCTCCGAGCCGCAGCAGGCGCGGCCGCTCGGGTCGGTGCGCGGTTTCGTGCGGGGTTCCGCGGTGCTGCCCTGCCCCGCTTGGTTCCCGGCGCTCCCGGTCCCGCCATGGCGCTGAGGAGGGGTGTCCCGCCGGGCCGGCGCCCTCCCGCAGGTAGGGCCGGGTCGCTCCGGGCGCGCTGTGGGGCTCTCCCGCCGCACCGTCCCGCACAGATGCCGTTCCTCCGCGGAGAGGAGCGGCCGTGTGGGACCGGGAGTGGGGGAGGCGGGTGTGTGGGGCGCGGCCCGCTCGCCCCAGCAGGTCCCGCAGCCGCCCCATCACGGGCGCGCTCGGTGGGCGGGTGCGGGGCTGGCGCCGCTCGGTGATCGGAACGTGTTACTGAGGGATAGCGAGAGAAATGGGTGTCCGTGGTCAGTGAAAAACCTGTGTTTAATGTTACAGCCGTATCCCTCGCCTCCTGTAGTAACGTGAAGAATTTACTTCCCCTCCGCCAAGCCGCCCCCGCCCCGATAGATCTCTCTGTGAGGGAAGCCTTCGAGCCTACGGTTCCAGCCGCCGCTCCGCCTGTGTGGCGGCTGTAAGGATGTAGTACCGGGATTTTAAGTATGTAGTAGCGAGTGTAGGAGCGCCTGTGTTTGCTGGGGGAACACGTAAAGGCAGGGAGTGTGAGCAGGTCCTGGGCCCTCCCAGGAGCCGCGCGGAGCGGTCTGTCACACACACCCGTGCGGGGGCTGTGTCCCGCCTGTGCTGGGGCACACGCAGAGATGCTGCAGGTTCAGTCAGCCCTTAGAGCCGGGGATACTCACTGCAAGGACAGTCACTGCCGGCTCGGCCTTTGAAACTTGAGGAGCCGTCTCTACAAGGCTTTAAACCACTTGGGGCTTCCCCTCGGTTTATTAGGAGTAGTTAGTGCCTGAGGAGCACATACTTGTCTGTCTCCCTGTACCTCTAAGAACTGTTTTGTTTTCTTAAAAATGTTTTTTGTTTGGAGGGGTTGGGGTTTTTTTCGTGTGTTCTTTTTAGAATGCTTTTACATGCATCTGGGATGTAAATATTTTTTTTCAGCTTGTCTCTAGTCCGTTCCTGGACTTTTGTGTGTGTGGCAGGGACAGTTGAGCTGTACCTGAAAGGGCCTTTAAACCACTGCAGTCAGTGACCTGGAGCAGGTACTGGTCTGATAGTAAACTGTATGATAGTAAACTGCAACCTGTAGGCTTGCAAGTCTGCAAGCAAGTCTTGGTGAAGCTTATGTGTGACTGTGTGGGGACCAGCTTGGCCGAGGGGTGGAGGAGGCAGAGTGAGTGGCTTCAGTCAGGTACTTTGTGACCAAAGGCCAGGTGGGCACCTTTATTCTGACCAGTATTCAGCCAAGCTGTCTTTGTTTTCGCTTGGGTTTGTTTCTGTGTTGTTTTCTTCTTTGGGGTTGTTGTTATTTGTTGGGGTTTTTTTTGGAGAGGGGAGCATAAAAGGGAATGTGCCTCCTTACTTTCTTTTTTTATTTTAAAAATGCATGGTGTTTTAAAAATGGAAATTAGTAAAGATTTTGTCACTTAACTGTTAGATTACATAGCTAACATGTCACTTAATAAAACCAAAAAAGTTGAACTCTGTATTAAAAGTTTGACATACCTCTCTACTGCTTTGGAAAGCAAGTTACAAAACAGCTTTGTGGTGCATCCCAGATGCATCTGTGTTTAACTCTTCCCCCACCATGGATGTGTGTTAGCAAGTAGGACAGCTGTTCCTAGAGGCTAGTTCCAAGACAGTGCAGAGATGGAAAGGAAGATGGGTTATGTTTAATCATTATAGATAACGTTGTTTTGTGGGCCTACTGGTAATAGACACAATAACAGATTGTCCACATTTCAGTATCTCTCTCCTCCCTGCCTGGCTCCCCTTGTGCCTTGTGTAAAGCCTCATAGTGTAAAATGTCTGCCTCTGTCTGGATCTCCTTGCCCTGCTAAATTAAAATTAAAAACAATGCTTGTACCTAGAAATTGCCAGTCCTGCATCTGAGAGAAGGTCCCAAACCAAAAGCTGTGGGTCTAGGTTCGGTTACCTTTTTTTTTACTTAATTCCAAAATTTTAGTGGTTTTCCTGTTTGTGGTTCATTAAAAGACAAGAACCTAACAATCTGTGGGAGAACAGTTGGAATAACTTGCATTGGTGTTCTGGATGAACTTATATAAAGAGAATTATGTCAAGATGATCTCTGAGATCTTGAAAGATGCCAGGGCTTTTTTTGTGTGGTCTGATTTGTTGTTGTTGATNTTTTTTTTTTTTTTACATGCTTTGTCATTCTAGTTTGAAGATGCCTCAAAGACAAGAAAAAGTTTCACATCTTGTTGAGCTGAGGGTAGTTAGAATCTCAGCTCTCTTTACTGAGAGATACTTGGAAACAAACAGTTGAATCTTCCATTTCAGACACTTTTTTGCAGTTAGGCTGCCAGAAGGATTAGGTTCAGTCGAGGTCTCCAGCGTATTTGCAGCTGTAAGATGGCTGGGCAAAGGATTTGCCCCTTATGCAGCAGTATAATTAACTGTATGCACATCATTTTAAAAAGAGAAGAAAAGCCAAGTCTAGCGATAGCACAACTCTGGTATTATAGTGCTGCTTTGGACATGACTGAGGGAGAATTTTTCTTTCTAAAATTAAACCTGCAATCAGGAAATACAAGGTCAGGAGTCAGATTTGGTAGAAAATGGGTGTTAGTTACAGATGGATATAAATGATTTCTCATGCTCGCTAATTGACTAATTCTTTCCCCATTCCCTGTTCTCTCCCACCCCCAAATTTAAACTCTAGCCTTGACTGTTCACAATCAGAATTGCAGTCCTGCTGAGAGGCGAAACAACTTGCTCAAGAGGATGAGGAAAGAACACCAAAGTTGTTCTTTCTTACAGTTTTAAAACTTAAAATGCTCTCCTAAAGAGGGAGAAAGTATTTCTTTCAATAGAATGTTTTAGATAACTTTACGTGTACTTTGTTCAGAATTCAATTTCCAGACATGCCTCAGAACTTAAATTGTTATTGTTAGGTCACCTGTAGCTTAATTAGTGCTAATTGGTTTTGTGATTGGCAGATATGTTAATAAAATATAATTAAACATGTTGGAACACAAGTACAGGATGAGTATACATCTGGTTCTTATTTGCATTATTAGATTTATTCTGGAATACCCTGAACTAATCATGAAGTCCTTATTGCTGTTAGTCACATGGTTCAAAAACTTGAAAGTGCTCAGATGGTGGTTTGTTTTTCTTTTTTGTTTTTAAAATACAAATCTGAGATGTAAAAGTTTCTAGGGAAGAATGCATATTAACATAGTAAGGTGTTTAATATAGTTAGCAGTGCTTGAAACCACTCTGATATCTTGATTTGTGGTATCTGGAAGTTGATTTGAGTCTGCCATGACATGGAATTTTGCACCTCTTTGGCTACTCCTGTGTATGTACAAGTAAAGAATGGAGCTAAATACTGAAAGATGATTTCTGGTTAATGGTTTTTCGGGGTAAAAGTATTCCCTTCTTGTGTGTGTAATGTGGTATGTAATTCTGTAGGTATTTTTACTCACATTTCACTTTCTTCTTGCAGTTAAAGCTGGAGGTATGAGAGTGTCTAAAAAGCAAGAAAATGGACCTGTTGAGAAAAATGCTAAAACTCCAGGAAAAGAAAAGTCAAGGTATTACAATGCAGGGCCTGTTCAGCCCTGCCCTGTAGTTCAAGTTCATAAGTAATGATCTTTGAAAACAAAAAAACCCTCTTATTCTACAAAAGTTTAATTCTTAAATTAACTTGTGCAATTTATAGATAAAATAATACTGATATTGAAATAAGTATTTACTTAAAAAACACCAAAACCCAACAACTTCAAAACCCAAGGACAGTGCCTTGCAATGAAAAGCAAAGGCTGAATCTCATCTCTGTTGTCATGTTTTATGGAACAGAAATTAAACCAAGGTATTACATACCTGTGCCTAATAAAGGAATGGTCCAACAGTTTCCAGTAAAGTAGGAATGAACTTTAGGCTGTCCACATTCTAAAGGAAATTAGACCCATATCAACTACCCCTCCTGTATAGGATATACCCCCTATTTCAATCTAAAATCTAATTTGGCTTTTGCTGTTTGCTACTTTATAGGGCTAATCAAGCTGTTTTCCCCGAAAAATGAAGGCATGCTTCTGTTTTGAATAAAGTAACAGTGACCAGTTGATGTGGTCATTAAAACAAGTATTTTCTTGTAGCTTTTTCAAAGGCTGAACATTTTTCCTAAATGCATGCACTTTTCTTAAATGTGACTTTAAAAGAAGTTAAGTTAACCAATATAAGGATGTGACAGTAAAATTTGAATGACTTGTGGTGTTCCTGAAGTTTTTCATTTTTTATTGTTCTGGCATTAGAAGCTTTTTATTTTCATTTGTTGCCAATTGTCTGGGTGTAATTTTGCAGCTGTCCTTTCCATAGTCATAGTTACCTAATGGTATAAACAGATCTTAAATAAATTATATTTGTCAGTGTAGCAAACTGTCAATTGCTAAATTGAAATGTCATTAGGAAATGTCTTGCCTGATCCACAGAATCATTAACTTAACTAAAGCAATATCTGCTTTTTCAAAAGTCACATTTATGGTATTTGGGGTTTATAATTATTTCTCCCTACTCCATTTTAAGCTACAGATGTGTCAGTGGATATAATGGTATCATCAGAAGAATATACCATTTGAAGTTGTTCCTGTTGTTGAAGTAAATAATTTCATATCCACAGATTTATTTGTGGAATATTGGTAGCATGGTGTTATTCATTGGAATATGGAGAAGGTAATGGGATAATCTTGTGAAAAAAAGTTCTTGCTTGACAAATAATTGCTGTGAAAGGAAACACTCTCCAAAAGCAGAGGGTGAATTTTTTCATGGGTCTAGGTTGGAATCAAGAAAAATTTTTGTAGATAAGGGTATAACTGCTCAGTTTCTGAGAAAAAAAAAATCCTTTTTGAGATACTCAAGGACATTTCATATACAGTTTTTTGTATATCTGAATAAAACAGCCTGTCACACAGATTTTCTGTTGTTCCATTCTAAAACAGAATGCCTTTTTTGATATTATATAGTTTTCAATGTGATGAAAAGATTTAGCTCCAAACCCTAAATTTATATTGCAAAATATTTTGTATTAAGTCTGGAAAATGAAAGTGACAAGTGCTCAAGTGTTTCTGTGAGATGGAAATGCTAAATACTTTTTTCTTCTGCTTTACAGTGCTCTTGTCAGTTTTGCAAAACCTCAGAACATGGGTGTCTTGGTAGCAGAAGCACTGAACAAAGTAAGTCTGGAAGAAAAAGTCAGCGTTTCTTCATAAATCTAAACACTAAAAAAAGTTAAAAAGTGAACTTTCCTTAAAGTGGTGTCTGGCAGTTGCAGGTGTTTCATCCGGCACTAAATGTTCTTGGGATAACCTGTTTCTGCAGCGGTTGTGTGGCTGAGCTGCTGGTTCTCTCCTTACTCTGACTGCACTCGTGGTTACTGTGACATGGCCTGGTGGCTGTGCACACCTGGACTGAGAGGCACAGCCAGACACTGAGCTGTGTCCTGTGCATTAGCCTTAGTGAAATACAGGGAAGAACTACCAGTGTCTGGCCGAGCTGGATTACAGCGCAGAGCAAAACCTTGTCTTGAGTGCCTTATCCCACCCTGGAAATCACTCTGCCTTCTGTAAGGGCCCAGCCAAAACGCAGAGCTACCTGGGGGAGGGGGTGGCATGGCTGGCAGGGGACACCAGGATGGTGATCCAGTGTCCTGCTCTGTGAATGACCCCTGAGACAGCAGGCACAGCGTGTCCTACTCTGCCCCACATCTTGTTGTTTCAGCTGAGGCCTGACCACTCCGTCAAGCTCCTTTTGACTCCTCCCTTAGGAATACCATGGGGTCCTGTAAAATCTTGTATCCCACAGCTGCTAATGGACCTGCTGTTTATCACATGCTTACAGCTTCTGCCCTGTGTCTCATTAGGCTGTTGGTGCAGACTTACACCTGCCTTTGGGAGAGCTGATTTCACAAGCAGCTCTTTGGTTTGCTAGGAATCCAAAGATCTGACAGCTATCATCTCTTTGTTACACACTTGCAGTCTTCAGACTCTGAAGCATACCAGAGTTCCTCATACCTACAGCTCTGTAAAACATCAGTTGCATTTTCAAGCCTTTTATCAACAGTTGTGTTTACAGCTTTAGCCTGTAAATCTTGAATTTTTGCTTAGACTTTGAGAACAGATACAACTCATCCTCTTTCTCTTCCACCTGTCCTCATCTCCTCTGTTCTGATCCCCATTTCTTTCTCCTTTTGGTTTCCAGAATCTTGTCTATGAAGCTTCCTTGCTAATTCAGAATGTGATAATTACCTACTGTAACAGTAATGATTTTGAACCTGGGAAAATAAGAATTTAATTCAACTCACTGTTAACTCTGGCATACTGATTATTTGCTGTATTTTCCTTATCTTGGAAGCTCATATGAACTACTAAACAAGGGAAGAAAAAAAAACCCAAAAATTCTCTAAAGGTAGTCAGACTAAAATCACTTTGAAAACAGAAATTATAACTAAATATACTGAGTTATCATAACTTCTGTATATTGATCACTTGAACTTCTTGTGGGTTTAGGTTTTACTGCTCCTTTTAAACTACTTTAATGGGATAACATTTAAAAAGAGAATAGCTGAAAATCTGTATTCTATCACAACTTTTTTCTCCCCCCTTTAATGTTACAGATGAGCCACAAAATCCATGCAGCAACATTACAAGTGGCTCACCAAAAGCCACAGCCTACCTTGGAGAAGTTCATACTGCCTAAAAGAATTTACATTATTCAACAGCCACGGAAATGTTAAGATAGTCATTAAAATACTTATGTTTACTTGAAAGTGAGTTTCTATTCTATATAGCACTTAGCACACTGTGGTGAAGTGCTCAAAAGCTGTGTGCCTTGTACCTTGCTGTGTTTCTGTTACTGACAATAAAATATAAGAAGAGTTACTAAATGTACTCAGGATTTATTACAATGCTTCTGTCTAACCTGGTGTTACTGGTATGTAGTAATCACTCAATGCCAAAAGGTCTAAGTTTCACTTACTGTGTGAGTTTTGAGTGAAGGAATGGAAACTGTCAGTCCTGTTGTTCTGGGGTTTTTTTAGTTTGATGGTAGCAAAGCTGATGTGAACTGGATTCTAAGAAAGCAGGTCATAACTGAAAGACATGGAGCTTCTTTCAACTGAGCCTGAGATTTTCCATGCTGAATGCATGCCTGAGGCTTACTGCACGGTAAGTAATTCACAGAGTCCTGGGAAGGATTTCAGTGCAATGAAAGAAGTTATTTTTTCTTGCATTTCTTTCTGTAAAAAAATCCCAGCTCCTCTGCAGGGGTCCAGCAAGCAGGAAGAACAGAGTGGAAACAGTCCATTTGGAACTGTTTGGGGCTGGGGTGGATAAATGAAGCACCTGACTTGGAGCTGAACCCTTGGCACAGTAGGGCAGGTAGGAGGGAGGTGCAGCAAATGCTGACTGGGGTTTGGAGATAGAGCTGGTAGAATGGGGTATGAGACTTAGCAGTGACCGGTAGTAGTAGGGTCATGAAGAGTCAAGCTTAAAAATGGGGAGGAACAAGTGTAAATCCCAGTCCAGGCAATGCCCTTGAGCCATGACCTGCTTGCAGTGACAGCAGGGACAACGGAGAGAGCCAGAGGATAATTCTGTCCTGCTGTTGGGAGTTGGTTGTGGAGCTCCACTGACTCAGGATTTAATTCTGCTGTGACTATTTTTTTTACGGTAATGTTTGCAGAAGAGTATTGTCCCAAAACTGGTTCTTTCACCCTTTTGGTGTACAAGAAATTGATCTGCACACAGAGTGCAGGTTTTTGATTTATTTACAGTTGTGTGCAGAAAGGGGTGCTGGGTGGTGAATGGTCAGAGGTAGCACAGAGACAGCCCACGGCAGGCACACCTACAGGTTACAGTCTATAACCTATAGGTTATAGGCCGGGCAGATCTTACCCCGCTCCACGGTGAAGTGGCTGTTAGCTTTCCTCTCTGCCTCAGACTCATGGCACAGTGTCCCAGAAGTCCTGCTATGTGCTCATGAGCAGTGGCCTCCTGGTGGGCAGAGGGGGCTGAGCTAGGGATGTGGCTTTTACTATTATAATTATGATATAATGAGGGAAGTTCATGGCAAGGGCAAGTTCTCACCACAGAAACAGTCAGACCTGGGGATTTGTTGGCCCGTCAAAAAGGTCCTGAATAAAAAGGGTGATCTTTTTATTCCCTCCTCTTCAAGGACCTAGGACGTCAATTTTCTGTTTTCTACATTCCTGTGGCTGTTGCTCCCATTGCTTAACATTAGAGTAATCATCTGTATCTACAATAGGGTTACATACAAATATGAAGCCACAAAGCGTTCTCCTATAAGCACATCATTTTCCAGTATATAAAAGTACAGGTTCATGAGCTTCATCAGGACGGATTTCCAAATGATAAACACTATTCTGGATGCAGACAACTGTCAGGGCTTTGGTGCACAGGTGTGTCCCTGTCCCCACACAGTGCATGTGCTGACACTGCGGGTGTGCCATTCCCCACGGGCCCGTGTCCTGTGCTCCAGGGTAGGGTCACTTATCATTCAGGCCTAGTGCAGTGACTGAGTCATGGGCACTGAGGCATCCTGTATGGATTAGAACCAGGACTGTGCTGTTGATTATAGGTAAAACTGACTAAATGCCACCAAACCTGGAGTTCCTTTGCAAATTCAGTCATTATTCCAAATTACTTCATGAAGTTCAGTGGGTGAAGGTGCCTTCTTCACCTTCTGTTAAAATTGTTGCTGCTGCTGTTGGTTGTATCCACAACTGAGTTCAGACATAGCTAAGAGGCAAAAACCTTCACCTTGGGTTGTACCAAGTGCCTCTGGGATCAACTATGAGCTTGCTCTTTTATTCTTTCTCACTGAGGCAATGTGTCAGATAAGCGCCATTGATTAGTTTCTAATGCTGCTAGAGAAGACCACAGCGGGTGTTGCAATCTGTTTAAATCACTTGTGGTTGTGCTCAGGTTATTTATTTCAATTAAGTATTTCAGCATCTGTACAATTTAAAACTCCCAAGTCCCTGTGTTTCCAGTCACATCTCTTCTTGTTCCTTTTGGAGAAGTGTAGCCAAGCTAACAGTCTTGCATGGGAAGCACTTAAGAATGGTGACCACATTGATTTAGGTGTAGAAATATTAATCTGCATTAATAGTTCTATTTGTTTAAGAAATGAAGGTGGATTAGACAACATTTGTTGCTGATCTGCATTTTTGATCACATGATCTAATTTCAAAAATTTGTGAGGATTGAATTTTCTCCTCCTCTTTGACTGGGGCAGATGTAAGCTGTTTGGTTTCAGTAATATCTACTTTGAGTGTAAATGTTAGTCCCACATTATGGTGGTCCCAAAGGCATATAACAAAACCAGGTTTAACCAGGGTAACATTATACCAGCAATCCCACCTTTTGGTGGCACAAAATTCCGAGTCTTTTGCACTTAATTCTGTTTTACTATGAAACATTAAAATCTGAGTGGCTTTCCCATGTGTAGATCCATTGATCATTCTGCAGCCTATCTGGATTTTTTCTTGGGTTTTCCTTTCAACAGAGGAACCCAACTGCATCTATCCCAACCCTACCCATGTTCTAAATATGCTTCAGCTCCATGCATAACCAGAGTAGTGAAATTGTACACTATAATTGTATACTTAAATTCATGCTTAATGTGAAAGGTGATACTCAAAAAATGGTTCTACTGTCAATGAGGATTCTTTTTAAAGTGCACTTTCCACATGACTGCAGTGGAAACCTATTGCAAACATATGAGATACTTCCTCTAAAATCAAAGGGTCCTGGGAAGGTTACCCAGAGTTAGTGTTGCCATTTAACACTAATGTCTGCATCTTTTCATCCATCCATCAAATGTAAATACACTTGTGCTGATTAAAGATTAAATTATGATCACAGGAGGTGGTGATTAGTAGCATATGCAATAAATGATTTGGTTACACCTTGAATAAATAGAAAAAAATAAAATGCTGCTTCTCCTTTGAAGACAAGTGCTTTTTATCTCTGGTTCCATAACTGACTGATAGCTACTGGTGAAATACTATCAGTGTTATCCTGGACAGCAGCAACAAGATACTTTATGGGTGTTGAAGTTGTAGGTATGGGATTTAGAAAACAGTGCTTTTGTATCTTTTATAGCACACTTCTATTCCCCAGGCTGGCTCTATGGCAGTGAATATTGATATGAAGGTCAGTGAACAAACAGGACTTAAGTCAAAGCTGTCCATGTGTCAAATGACCATCCATGCTCTCAAAGCCAAAAATAGCACAGTGCACTCTAATGTATTGATGGCCAATATATGCTCCCTATACAAAGAATATTAATAAAATCTTTAGAATTCTAATATTTATGCTTTTTGTTTCTGACAAAAATCAGCAACTAGTGAGAAGCTGTAGGGTCTGATTCTGCAGGCCTTTATGAACATAATTTTTATGAAGCTGAATGTTGAATTCAACTGTTTGAAGCAGTACGTTCAGGGAGGGGGGATGTGCTTGGTGTGGAAGGGAGATTGCTGCCTTTTGTGGCATGAATCAGGCAGTCACACAGCGATTGCTAAGGATGGAGTGATGCTGTTACACAGCCCCAGGCACTGCTCTGTGCAGTGCACCCTTGGCAAGTGCAGTCCACAGGGACGCACTGAGTCCATCCTTCACCGAGTCTGTGGGCAGACAGGAGTTCTGCAGCCTGGGCTCAGCCCCCGTGTCTGAGCTGCACCTGTCCCCCAGCCCAGCAGTGCCAGGTGTGCCCTGCAGCCCCACCTGGGCTCCCGTGTCTGCTGCAGGCTGTGCCAGTGCCCCGTGGCCTGCCAGAGCACGCTGCAGTGGAAAGGATCTTCCAGGTGCTACCTGGCTAAAACCTTCACATGTAAAAACAGGTCTAGACAAGAAGTTAAGAGGTCTAGTTTTGATAAAATCTGTGTCATGGGTTTGCTAAATGTAGAGCAGGTGCAATCTCCTGATATAAGGTGAATCTTGCAGAGCAGGAAATCCTGGCAAGTGTTCTGTTCCATGTCCTGCTCTGTCAGGTGGTGTCCAGTTTGTGTTTGCACCATCATTGATGATACTGTGATGAGGCTGTTGTGTCTTCTGTTGCAGGGAGTTTGTTTTATTTAGTTCAAGCCTTAACACTTAGCTTTCATTATTTAAATGTGAATTGCCACCAAATTCGGCACATAAAGAACAAATACAGGTTTGCTTGAAAAATCAAACCCCTGCAGGAAGGCTGTTTTCAGGCTTTTCATGGACTATTTCAAATGATGCAGACATTCAGTGAGAAGGACATGATTTCAGGAAAAATCTGATCTTCATTTCACCATGTCAGAGGACACAATGTTGGTAAATATGCAGTTGTTATTAGCTGTAGCCCTTGAAACCCCTTACAGAGATGGGATGCCAAGGGACAGTGGAAGCTGTGAAAAGAGATTTCATTTCAGTACATGGTGGTTGGTCCAAGGTCCTTGTCAGCTTGGTAATGTCAGCTTAGTAATGTGCTGTTTGATGGCCTGAGACACACGTTCTGTTGGACTTCTCTGTGGGGAGGAGTTCCCTCTGGGGCAAGGAAGAGTCTCTCCCCTTAAGCCCTTGGTGCTCCTAGGTTGGGTGGTGCTGGACAGAGCTGCTTGGGAATTTGGGACTGTGCAGCTTGTCACTGGTCTAGCAGGAGCTACAGTATATGCTGTCCAGTGCACAGACCAAGGCCTGAACTGGGATGGTGGGATTCCTGACTCGTGTGAAACTGCAGCAGATGAAATGGCAAAGAAATTACACAGGGCAAGACTGGGAAGTTGCAATAAAAGAGAACTATAGCACAAGACTTAATTTTAATAAACAAATACTAGCTGTTGTTTAAAGCCTTTGTGCATTCCAGGATGGACTTGTTCAGCCTGTTCCTCTCTAAGTATGCATAAATCTGCAAATCATTTCAAGCACAGTAACCTCTGCCTGGCATATAAGCCCCAAAAGTCCTGGTAAGTGGTGCATAAATAAGCCAAATAATTTCTTGAGTTCACCTTTAATTCCAGCATAGAAGTCTATATCCCTACAATGTTAAAAAACAAAAAATTCAGTGGTCTAATCACTGTCATCTGCCATACTCATATTGTTCCTGTTGTGTGCAATTCCCACACCATGTTCCCAGGAAGGCACCTCTTGGTTTGCTGTTGTTGAGGCCCCTTGTTTCCCCATGTTACTCCTCCTCTTCCCTCCTTGCACCTTCTCACTGCCCTGTCCTCCTCAGCCTGTGCAGGACAGGTATTTGCAGCGGGTCAGGTGGTTGGAGGAGTGTGGACTTTATAGTATGTTTAGTGCTTCCTATAGTATGTTTATGGTTCTTGTCATACATGGCCACAGATTCTACTTCTGGCCATGATGCCACTCTTGCTCAATTTTAATGAAAAACTTCTGGATTATATTATTAGCAGAAATTTCAGTCTGATGCTTCATTTATAATGGGCTACCAACGTTTAATTCATTCCAGAACTGAAGAGAAGGACTATTACAGCTCTGAAGTTTGAGTATTCCCGAGTGTCCAGCTAACAGGGACTCCACAACTATCCAATTGTTTGTTAAAACAATTCTGTAGAGGTTTATTACCCATATCAAGAATAGCTTATGCAGTTTCAAAGGTTATTAATTATTACATGTGTGCTGAATTTGCCACAAGAGGTTGCTGTATGCCTACAGCTTGTTCCAGCTCTGCCAGCTGAGCTGCCCTCAGAAATACAGCTGGTTTCTGCCAAGGAGGTACATTTTAATCTGCTGAAAAGTTTTCAAAGAAAAAGAACAGATAAGTTTATGAAAACATCATTAGGTATTTCATGGGGGACATGACTACCTAGAAGCTGTGAAGATACAAAGGGCCTAATTCCATGGCACCAAAAAGTGCTGTCAGACTCCTACCCTGCCTCCAGTCTCTGGTTCCCAGCTGGAGTCAGGTACAGGTGAGGCAGCACAAGGAGCAGGGAAGAGTGCAGACTGCAGTGGTATTGGGTACATTCAGTATGATTTTCTCAGTTTGTAGATGTTTACATGGTCTGTTTCTGAATGTGGCCACTTCAGAACAAATTCATGGCTTCATGAGCCAGGCACCATTAGAAAGTTGGATACAGCATCCCACAGTCAACAGTCACGTATCAAGGGATGAAGTTTCTGAACCCGACTCTATACACAATGTATTTCTTTTATATTTGGGCCTGAATTCTGGAGAGCAATGCAGAAGTTATAGTTACATAAAGGAATGATAAAGACTTTTCTTAAGTTATGATAAATTTTTTTTATATAATAGGTATCATTTTAGTTGAAAAATATGCATTTATCTTAAATAGAACAGTCACTAAAATGAAGATTGATATTAAAATTTAAATCAAACCTTCTACTTTCATTGATCATAACTTTCTTAAATTCCTTCTATTTTAAATTTTTCACATTCAGTATGTTTTTTCAAAGTTAAAGAGCTGGAGCAAACTGAGCTATTTTTAAGCTACAAAAGCCTGAAGTATTTGTTCTTTATATGCTACAATCAAGAAATATTAAATAATGAAAAGTAAGGTTATCTATTAAAAATAGCTGAAACTGAAAACTTTTGATTTGGTTTGTTCTGTGGATCTCAGCCTTAAAAAGGCTTTAAAAACAAGTCAAAAGACAAATTTAGATTGATTTTGCTGAAGTGGTTCACAGGTGCCAGCCAAAGGTAACAGGTGTGTTGCTCATCCCTGGTGTGTGTGCATTTGAACTCTTCTCCAGTAAAGTCTTTGGAGGTTTCTGTAGATGGTACTTGTAAATATGTTACAAAGAACCCTCCAATTATGCCAGAATTGTAGCTGCTGGTTCTAAAATTGGTCTTGATGCCTTGAATTGTAATGAATGAACAGGACAGTAAAGAGGGTGATGAGGATGTGGCAGAATGTCCTGACACTTTGCAGACCTGTGCTGTAAGGACCGAGGAATTTGGCTGGCAGAAGGGGCTGCACTGCCTGCTTCTGCTGGTTGAAGTGTTAATCAGCTTACAGCTCATGAATGGGACTTTTTTTTCCTTGTCTCATGCTCTGCCAGGGAGGAGGTTCACCGAGGAAACTGGGAGGGAGCACAGCTGGGACAGGTGACCGAGCTGGCCAAAGGGATATCCATACCACCACCATTCCCATTCCCATTCCATTCCCAGTCTGTAAACTGGGGGAGGTACCCAGAAGGGCCTGTCGGGGTTTGGGAAGGAGGGGCTCTGGCATCGTTCAGCCAATGGTGAGCAATTCCATTGTGCATCACCTGGGTTTTTTCCTTTTTATCATTTACCACTAGTACTGTGTTTTACTTTACTTTCAACTATTAAACTGTTATTATCTCAACATATAAGTTTTACTTTGATTCTCCTCTGCATTCCACTGGGGTGGGGGTGAAGAAAGGAGGTTGAGGGAGCAGCTGCATGGTGTTTCATCTCCAGGTGGGTTTAAAATCACAAACAATCTACTACCTTAAAATGAGTAAATTGAGGATTTTCTACCAAAATATTATGTTGCATGAGAATGAATCTGGTGGGATAAAAGCATCTACATTGAATGGAAGCCTCTAAAATTTACAAATTATCTTTATTGGAGGCACCCTCCAAAACCAAGAATTGGAATAGTAGGTTAAAATGAGAAGCCTGAACTAACATAAACAACACTGAAACTGAGCTGAAAAAGGAAGAAAGTCTGATTTCTAATTTCTCTAGCCCCCAGCATATATGTTAATACAATGAACACTGCTGCCATTACATTTCAGTGTGTCTGATTGCTGTTTTCCTAAAATAAAAAAGCTACTGGAAACTTGCATGGTAAGTGTGAGACTGAGGAGAGCCATAACGTTTGTGAGAAGAAAAAAGGAAGAGCTGAAGAATTTCAGTGGCTAGGAAGGGATAAATCATCCCAACAAATGAGTGGAAGGAGCAGAGGGCAGAACAGTTCAAGTAGAAGAACAGCTGTGAGCTAAATTCTTCCCAAAAGGAAGCTACTGGTGAGAGCAACAATCTTTACGTTCCTAATATCAAAGGCATTGCTCTACTGAGACAAATAGGGAAGCACTAGAACCGATTGTGAGCTTTCCTGTGAAGCAGCAGGACCTAAATCCAGTTGACTGTAAATACTATTTCAGAACTTTTGTGTTCATGTCTAGAGGAAGAGAGTGCTGAGGAATAGATCCCACAACAGTGGAGTCAGAACTCAGTTTCTTGTCTCAGATTTCAGAGACAAAGACAAAATCATAAAATGCTGCCCAAACTTTGACATTTCCTCTGAGAAGGAAAATTCCTTTATTTCCAAATATAGGCCTCATCACACTGGCAAAATGTGGGGAAAAGAATGTGATTAAGAGGATTCTCCACTGAAGAAAATTCACTGTGTACTGCTGGCTGAGGTGCACACAGCATCCTCCCCTTGTTTTGGAACCAATGTTCAGCCACCAAGCTGCTGAAGTGACAGTAAAAGAAGAGTAATGTCACTAATTGCTGGTGCTCTTGTCATCCTGAGGGCTTTGTTTCCAGTTCCTCTGCTCCTCTAACACCAAACAAGGCAGTTATGGCCAATGTTCTGCAGAGAATGTGCTGCTTGTGTATCAGCCTGTCACTTCTGAACACATACATGGATTGCCTTGTGCCCCTTAGAGACACACTGGAAGGCATTTTATGAAATGCTTGCATAGTGTAGAAAATGTTCTAAAATACTCTGGCACTGTAATTCGGCAGTTAAATTCAGATTTAGTTTGTCATGATGAATTACATATGAAAATCAGAGTTTGCACGGAAAACAGCAAATCCTTATTTATCCATTTATAAATGCATTTTGGTTTGTCCCTTCGTTTTCCTTTTTTGGTGTGAGGAGGATTCATTTTTGTATTTAATTATGTGAAATTGTAGAGGTTGTGTGTAGCAAGGCTAAGCACTTTGGCCTCTGTGCAGGGATTAGCTACAGTATTGGACACGTAGGGTGGAAGAAGCAAGCAGCTTCAGGTTGGGAGGGAAAACGTCAGCTGGGTGTCTCTGCTGACAGTTTTGATTGATGTGCTCATAACAATGGCACGCAGATCAGCACTGCTAAACCTATGTTACACCTAACATAGTTAAGCTTAAAATCACCGGGCACTTCAGTGCTAACCCCACTGATGTAAGACAGTTATCCATCTACATGTGACATTCCCAGCCACAGATAATGCTCTGTGGTGACTGCTTTGGTACAGCTCATTGGGCTTACCATGGGTGCCCCGCAGTAAAATTACCAGTACCTGGGGTTTCTTCTCATAAGCTGCCATCTGAGCTCTCTTGGCAAGGAGCTAAATATCTTAACACTCTTGCTGCTTGGCATCATCTTCAGCCTTCAGATCAGTTTCATGGAGTTCTTCTGCAGTCTTTTTTATTCTTCAGTATCTTGGAAAATCTGGATGGATAGAGTGGGAACGGTGCTCACTGCTGTATCCAGAGGTAATGCCACCTCTACAGTTGCCTGCTGATCCCTTGTTCGTACAGGTAAAAAACACACTGGCTTCCTTTGGAGCAGCAGCGTTGATGTCGTGTGGCTTTCCCACGGCGGCCCCAAACCCTTTCAAAGGTGCTGCTTTCCAGGATGCAGTTTGTCCTTTTCTGTGTTGTGGGCAGGGCCACACTCCTTGTTCCTACACCTGGCACTTCTGATCTGGCCGGCTGAAATGCCTTGTGTGGTGCAGTTTAGAAAGTAACTCGGATCAGTCAGAGATTTTCACAGAATCACAGAATGGGTCAGTTTGAAAGCAACCACAGTGGGTCATCTGGTCCAACCTCCCTGCTCAAGCAGGGTCATCCCAGAGCACATGGCACAGGATTGTATCCAGGCGGTTCTTGGCTACAACCACCTGTGGAGGGAGACTCCGCAACCTCTCTGGGCAATCTGTACCAGATCTGTCATTATTATTTACAGTATTTATATTATTTATATCTATATATTCCACTCATCTTTTGCCGTGTGCAGCTTTTATAAGCTCCGATGCGATAACTTTGCTGTCGCTGCTGGAAGGCTGCTTTGGTGGAAGCGGATGGCGCCGGTGCCGGTGCGGGGCAGGAGCCCCGAGCTGTGCCGTGGGCTCTCAGGAGCAGAGCTCAGCCGGCACAGCGCAGGGCCGTGGGGCGCTCCGGGCGGCACACGGTCCGCGGGCCGGCTCTGCGGGGCCCTGCGGGGCCCTGCGGGGCTCTCGGGGCTCTGCGGGGCCCTGCGGGGCCCTGCGGCCGGTGTTCGTGCCGCGGGACCCGGGCCCGCCGAGGCGGCCGTGCCCACCGCTCTCCCTCAGCGCCCCGGCCCGGC
>VXBN01009785.1:170256-241703 GCA_013397395.1 Sinosuthora webbiana | reverse complement strand
CGGGCCGGGGGGGCTCTGCCCGGGCGGGGCCCGGCCGGGATTTCCGCCTCCCCGGCCCGCACTGTCACGTTTCGGTGACTGGGGCGGCTTTCGTGCCTTTAACAGTGAAGATCTGGGGAGAAAGAAAAGAGCAGTGCTGCTTTCTGGAAAACTTGGTTTCTTGGTGGCGTTGGGCTGCGGGTTAGCAGGCGAGGAGAGGCGCAGGGAAGAGCCGGGAACGGCCGGGCCGGGCCGGGCCGGGCCGGGGTGGCCGCCCCACACGTGCGGTCTGTGGGCAGCGACCTTGTTTTGACGGCTGGGACAGAAGGGCCGGCCCTGGGGGTCGTCGGTGTTCCGCTGCGGCCTCAGGCGTAAAATGATAGAACCATAACTTGAGTCGTTTTTAATACGTGAGTTACTGATCGTGTATAGTAACAGTGTATTTTAAAGCAGACTTTTTCTAAAGCTTTCTGATTTCTCGGTACCGCTATGTTTGCCGTAGCCTCATAATGCGTCTTTGTTGGATAGCGGACTGTGTCCTGAGCTCCTGTCTTCAGAGGTACCGTGACACATCACTGTGTGAGGGTGAGCCCCGGGGGACGGAGGGAGGTCTGGATCCGCTTTGCGGTGGCGCAGGATGGATGTGTCCCCGTGCCCTGCTCTGGGGCAGGGTGGCGGCGGGGGCACTGCCTGCTCGGCCTCACACGGCGCCTTCACTGAGCCGGTGCTGCTGCACCATTTGGGAAGCCAACAGCTGAGGATGTGGGAGGTTTACTTTGGGCTCCTGTCGCTGCTGGGTGTAAAAACAGTTGGCAAGCGGTTTGTTCACTGGTCTGGAGTATTTTAAATGTTTTACTCATCCAGCCTACTTCAAAATTTGCAGAATTATTCAGTATATGCAGAAATCCTGCGTTAGCTCATATTTTTGCAGGCTGTTGCTTAAAAATAGCCTGACACTTAAAAGCTGAAAATACCAGGGAATAAGGGAAATAAGTGTGATACCTTAGATCCTAGAAAATTTCCTCCCACTGTTGTTTAATATACAGTGGCCAAAAATGAACCTTTCCCATTTGTTCTGATCTGCTGTTTAAGTGAAAAATGGTAATATACTATTAAATAGTGCCAGTGAGGAAGGTAAACACAAGTACTGTGTGTTTCTGCCCCTGATGGGGTAGTGTATTCAGAGCTTCATTTATGTGGATGCTCTGAAGTGCTGGTTGCCTTGCGTTCTCAGTGTAGCTAACCATTGGAATGTCCAAATGGTGATGAATTATATCTGCTTTAGAGCCAAAACATATTTGGTTCGTGGCCAAAGTTGCTCAGCTTCCCATAAGAGTCTGTAGGAAAAAGACATTTTGTGTGTATGACCGCAGTCCTGAAGTTGATGCCATGGCAACTTTGTGATCTGAATTATATGTTGGAAGGCAGCTGAGCAGTCTTAGCAGAGGTGTTTGTTTTTCTTTAACTGAACTTCTTCCTCTCATCAAAATGAAACCTATCTTGGAAGGTGAAAGGTGATTATTTAGCAAGCTTTGAAACTCTTGTGCATAGAAGAACATCAGCTGGATCTGTTAGTTGTTTGTAATGACACCCATAAACATCTGTAAATTGTAAATTATAGCCCTGATTTTAAAATGAAGGTTTATCTGTAGAGATGCTGTTTTGACTAGAAAGTGATGTTTCAGGCTCTCTCAGGAGTTAGATCTTCATGTTCTCCAGAAAAACAGAGAAAGGTCAGCTTTATGTTTTGTATGTGGGAAAGTCTGAGAAAACTGGGTTAGTTCATGTCTTTTGGTTGCTTTCAGCTCCCAAGACTTGATGTGGAGGTTGGAGAGTTTTTTATCACAAAGCTGTGGCAATGGAAAAAAAATCTCAGCATATGGCCTAACAAATGTGTAAGGTTTTATTTCTTGCCAATATGTTTGTGTATAGGAAGAAGCAGCACTGTTAAGAAAAGGACTTCTGCATATTGAAGGCATAGTGTAACACCACTCTGAAGAAACCCCAGAAGCAACCTCTGAAACATTACGTGGTCCTCACTGCATTTGGTTTTGTGTTTAACTTTAGTTTGATAAGTGCCTTTTTTTTTTTTTTAATAAGTTTGTTTTCGTGGAGTCTTAACCTCTCTGATCTTATCCTGGAGGGAAGTAAATAACGGGATCAGTTGCTCATTAATGCAGAATATCTATTGTGTGGTCTAATGTTAATATGTCTGTTTGCTCTGCTGTCTCCTACTATCCGTTCCTTTTAAAATTCATTGTTTAGCATGACTGAATTAATCCTTCAGTATTCATTGTACCTGAGAAGTTCTGTAAAGCTATTTCAGCATGCTTAATTGACTAGATTATTTATCTAAGTATAAAAGTCTGGAGCTCAGGGGATGATCTCTGTGCTGTGTTTGGGCTCTCCACAGACATGCTGGAGTCTCCTGTGGTGTCCATCTCCTGCTCACTGGGCTGGAGGAGGGCCTGAACTGGAGTGCAGGTTTTCTTTCTCTCAGTTTGTGCTTCAGTCAAACAGGGTGCTTTTGGTCTCCTTTCATAGCTGAAATGTCTTCTTGCACCCTGTCCTTGTCTTTCAGCATTGTAAACCTTCAGAGGTTCATCCAGCATAGGGATTTCAGACTTCTGTGCTGTGTAGGTGATACATCACTGTGTAGGCTTTTTCATCCATCATTGCCACTCCTGCTCCTTGAGGTATATGCATTCTAGTTCATGTTCATGGAATTACTTTAACTTCTTGAAAGTCCTGTTTCTCTTGCTGTGTTTCCAGAGTTTTGCTGTTGCTCTTCCCCTCACCAAGAGGAGGCCTGCTACGCCACAGGCTTAATCTGTGAAGGTACTTTGTTACTAGAATATTCAACTTTGCAGTATCTTGGCTGCAGTGCTGGGCCTCCGTGTGTAAAGTGTGGAGATGCTGCTGTGCCTGGGGATGTTCATTCGTGTGGGGGCCAAGGCCAGGAGCTGTGCCTGAGAGTCACTTCTCCACTGTGTGAGGGGGAGCAGTGCTGGGACATGGGCTTTGTTTCCTGAGGTCGATCCCCAGTCCAGTATTTCGCATGTTTTCTCCTCTCCGTCTGGAATACTGGTTTTTAATGAGGGTGCCAGTGGGAGAGCAGCTGTGCAGATCAGCCAGGCTGGGCACAGGCAAGGAGGTGTCTCCCTGGGGTCTTGTCCCACGGGGCAGGTCCCTGGGTGCTGGGGAGAAGGGTTTGCTCTCAGCCTCGTGGGTGGTGTCACACCTCAGCCTGCCGTTCTTGCTGGGCTGCACAAGAGGTTCAGTGATGGCAGCAGCAAGATTTGCAGAATTTCTGTACAGAAATTGAAATGTCTGCAGTCAAATTAAGAGCTGCCTTTACAGTTTTGATGCTGTTGAATTGGTGGCAATGCTTGCTGAGTTATATCTATCTGACATTTTTCTGTAAGTACTCTCTGTCGACAGGTGCAGGGGTTATGGTTTGCAGCGTTGGTGAGGCACTCTGTGAAGTGCTTCTCAGACACTTTTGCAGTCTAAATGGCCAGAATAATTTGGGGAATACAGCTGGTCTTGAAGTCATCTAGTTCTTGTGCATTAGGGAATTCAGCTGTATCTAGATGTGTATGAAATTGGAAAACTGCATGCAGCTTAGAGTTCTAGTGGTCCTGAATATTGTAACTACATAATCAATATATACAATATATAAAAGGTATATGAAGTTACAGATCTGTATTTTGAATATCTGAGAGTTTTTTATCAGCTGCCCTTAATTCATTGTGATGCAGGTTAGAACTTGTGAATTATCATTAAATTCAGATTTCCTCCATGTTTAGGTTTCTATAATACAGGGTGGTGGTAAAAGAGAAGAAACGCCACAGGCTACAGTGGAATTGTTTGCAGTCCCTTTTTGCTCTGCAGCAGAGTTTCCCCCCGAATAGTGCTCCAAGCAGCGTTAGTGGCATTTATCACTTTTTATTCTTCAGGAAAGGTGCCTGGTGTCGCGGCTGTGTCAGAATTGGCCCAGGGGACGGTGGCACCGAGGTGTCCCGGCTGCCTGGCCCGGGGGTGGCCCTGGGGCACACAGCACCGGGGCAGGGGCTGCAGGCAGGAGCTGAGTGCTGAAGCTCCGTGTCCCTGAGCTGCCTCTTACCCCTCTGCCTGCGTGTGCCCCTGCCTAGCTCAGACCTGCAGTTAGAGTATTCAAGTCAGCGTGTTTACAGCAAAGCCTGGAGTCTTTGTAAGGAACGTTCCTTGCCTGCTGGGGCTGTGGTGGGGCTGAGGTGCCGAGGCCAGGCCCTTGGCCGTGGTGGAAGCTCTGCCTGCCCTGTGGAGGTCACCAGCTGTCACCTACACCTGTGAGCAGTGGGAGCTGCTGTCACCTGTGCCTTAGAGCCCTGGGGTGCGTTGCCACAGTGTGTGGGGTGAGAGACCGAGGGGCTGCTGCTTGTTTGCTGCATGGTTCCTGCACTGGATAATTTACTGCCTTGAGACCAAAGGGTTCTGTAAAATGTTTGCTGCACTACACTGAAGCTGTGTGTGTCGTGTGTAGGTTGGTTTTTTGTGTTGTTTCTGTTTGTTAGTGGGGTTTTTTTGGTTTGTTGTTCGGGAGTTTTTGGCTTTCTTTTTTTTGACTCAGTCTCAGTCTTGGTTAAATTTAGCTCCAGAAGGAGAGAAGCTGGAACTTGTTAGCACACAGGAAACGCCCTGACAGGAGGTTTTTGATGTGTGTGTTTGTGTGAAAACGTGAATTCTGCACTCTGCAATGGAGTCAGGCCTGGGGACCTGTGGGTAGGTCACAGGGGTTTACACCTTTAACTGTTGTCTTAGGTTCTGGTGGAACTTGGCTACATTAAGTATTAAATATGTCTGAACTTGTCAAAAGCTGGTAGTTTTAAGTTAAATCCAAAGCTATCACTCTTAAAACAGCAGAGGTGTTTAATTGCTGAAAAGCGTTCAGATTTTATCTGCTTCAGCTTTGTTTTATCTGGAAGAATACTAGAATTTGTGTACTCTAGAGATTGTGCTTTTCTCTTTTCAGTCATTTACAATTAAACAAATCCATTTCTGTCTTAGCAGATGTCCCTTCCTTAGGATCTGTATTTCTGGCCATACTTTAACAATTAAGCATTTGTACAATACCCAAGTAAGAGTAGATAGAAGCACAGTATGACCTTTGCTTTTTGAAATTTAAATGAGGTGGAAGTTGGTAGAGACTTCAATGTGTGGGTTGGGTTTGATTCCTTTTATGTGTTGTGTGGGTTTTTTTTTTCTTTACTGTGTTGTGTGGGGATTTTTTCCCCTTTTTCTGTGTTATGTGGGGTTTTTTGTTGCTTGGGTTTTTTTGTTGTCACTTTTGAACAAGAATGACAAAACACAAAGTATTCTTAGTGTGAGTTTTGGAGGGAGACTTGTCTTGTATTTTCCACCAGAAATGCCTTTGAATTCAGTTGATTATTTAGTTAATATGCTTCAAGGTCTGTTTTACACTGGGCTAAATACCATTGAGGTCACAAAGGGATTTTTTTGTGTTAGTAAGGAGTGAGTTCCTGGATTTTTCTACAGAATTTTCCAGCAATTGAAAGTTTGAAGAGGAATATTGCTACCACAAAGTGTAGGCATGGTAAGGTCAAAATTTCAGCACTTCCCAACTACTGATAGAGAATTTTTGTGTTCGTGCAAGAATTAGTTTGAAAAGTTAGGAGACAATGTGACAAGACAAAGGGAAAACTGCTTTACTTGTAGATAAATTACATTTGGCAAAGATAGAATGGAGTATAGGAACATTGTGCCTTCTAGTATCATGTACCAATCTGTTTCAGGATCCAATGGTACTGGTATGTTCAGAACTCTAGGAATACAGAGCCGGTGTGTGTGTTTTTGTTTGTTTGTTCTCTGTCTAAGCCATTCTTTGTGCCACTCTGGTGTGTCACCAGATGTTTTCTGTGAGTTTGCAATAAGTCACGCAGCGATTGATGGCAGCAGCTTACAAAGTGTTTTACACTCATTTTGAGGTACTGGCCATAGTTTGAAAGTCTGAGGGATAAAGGACCTAATTAATATTGGGGTTTTTCCCTGACCAAAAAAGTTGCACCTTGTCCTTAAAGGACAATAAGGAAAGGAGAACAAAAGTGACGTTAAATTATTTTGTTCTGCTGGAGTTCAAAGCTCTGTAAAAGTCTGCACCAGAGGAATGTGCTGAATGGTTTGTCAGAGAGGACTTTTTGCTCTTTTTGCTGCTCCCATGCCCATGCAGAAGGTTCCCCCAAGGCTCTTGCACCCTGTGTGCCACCAGAGCTGCCTTGGGTCTCACTGGGGTCTGGGCTTCTGGAGAAAGCTCCTGGTGTGTGTCCCAGGCACCTGCCTCACTCATGCCCAGGGAGTCTCACACTGTCCCTCCGTCTGGCAGATACCTGTTTTCATCATCTCTTCTCATAGGAAAAACAGGTGCTTTTCTTCTCAGTGAGCCTTGCTTGACCCTCCTTTCTTCAGTTCTCAGCCTTCCCCAGGAGAAAAACTGAATCTTGTTTCTTTGCAGTTTTTCTTCTGCTGGCAGGATTTTGAGCTGAGTTTGTGTTGGTGTTGCATCTCTTGGTGTGTCAGTGAACTCGACTCGTGGTGTGCAGTGGGCTTGTGGGCATCTCAGGAGCAGCTCAAGGGGAGGCAGGATATGCTGCCTTGGCAAACTGGTAAAGATTTACACAGACTTAGGATTTTAATGAATAATTACTTCAAAAAATATATATATAAAAGTTTGTTTTCCACTAGTAGTCAAGTTGTGGTTGTGAGGATTTTAATTCATTTATTTTGGACACTTGCCTGTGGAAGGAATGCTTTCTGGCATCTGAGTGAGAAGCTTTAGTGGTGCTTGGCTGTTTAATTACCGAAAACAACAGGACAACTGTAAAATTTTAATAAATATGGGCTTGCCGGGTATTTCATATTTTTGGTAAGAGCGTGCAGGATCTTGTCTGCACCAGGGAGTTATTGCAGGATGGGGGAGGCTGTGAATAGACAAGCCTTTAACTTTTCTTGAGTGAGCTCTGGGGTGTTCTGGGTATTCCACGTTCTGTCCTTACACTGAGCTCTGCAGTGGCTGACAAGGAGTTACACCTAAAGCACGTGTCTGTTCATGTGAGCAATGTCCCTGTTTCAGGGCTGTGTGTGGAGAGCCCACACTGCCAGGCTGTGTGTGATCCCACTGGGGCAGGTGTTGCTGTCAGGAAGGGGCACACAGCTGGTGTTAGCACTGTCAGCCTCTCCGGCCACTGGGCCACTGCACTGTACGTTACAATGGAAAGTGCTCCCAGGGGAAGGGAACCGGAGATAGATCACGGGTGGTGGAGTGTTTCCTTGTCGTTTACACTGCAGAGGAATGCCTGAGTCTGGCCCATAAAGTAACACAAGCAGGTAATTAAAAATGGGAGGTTTACATTTCACAAGAGCCAGAGAAAGGCAGCATCCCACAGCATCCCAGGGTCTGAGGTGGAAAGCAGGGAGAGTAGTATTTTTGTTTTGCCTCATTCCGGTGAGCGAGATTCCAGGAAATAGCCAAGCCAATCTAACAGTTTGTTGTGCTTCAGGGGAGTGGCTTTCCTTCCTTCTGTACCTGCTGTGAGATCCTTCTTTTTCCCATGTCATCTCCTCTGTGAGCACGGAGATGATGGATGGCATCTGGCACAGTGCAGCAGGAGCACAGGGCTGACCCTGCTGGCCATCCTGTAAAGGCTCCACCAGTGTGACCTTGGGAAAACTGGCCTTTGCTCCTCCTGGGTGAAATGGAAATAAGATTGTTCCCCTTCCTGCAGGCTGCTGTGAGCTGGCATTGTTCTGAGGTGCTCTGAGGTTGAAGAGGCAGTATGTAAAGATACCAGACATACTTTCTGGGTTATGTGACTTAAATGGCTGTTCTTTAGGCATCCTCAAAAATGTTAATGTTTCGTTCCAAAGTTTGCTAATTTATTTTGCCCACAAAGATGTATATCCTCCTTTGTGTGTGTGTGTAGTTGTGCAATTGTGCCAGTGTGTCCTGGACAGCCCCGTGTGTTTGAGCTTTGTGTTCTTGTGTCCCTGCTCATTTCCACATTTTAGGGTCACTTAGCACTTGCTTTTCTTTTATTATTTCTAGGAGGAGAAAGGTTGCTGGAGGTACTGTCACGTTATATTAACTGTTATTTAACTGTCTAATCACAGCACATTTAGGCAGTTACGTTCTCTGAGGGAAATAATTTTGCTTTGTATTTTTGCTAGAGGTTTCCAAGATTGTCTTGTGTGACTTGCCCTGACCAGGGGGCTGGACCAGATGACCTCCAGAGGTCCTTTCTAACCTCAGCCATTCTGTGAGTCTGCCCTGATGAAAGTCCTGATGAGTCCCAATGTTTCCTTTCTGTCAGGTTGGGTGTCTTAAGCTGTTGTTACACACGTACCACTCTCCCTCTGGTAACTAAAGGTAACAATAGTTACCTTAAGGAAGAAAACACCAATTTGACATCACAGTAGTATATTTTCAAAGCCACATTAAAACCTTCAGAAGTGTTTACTTAGTAATAAATATGTTCATCTCTGCCTGTGAGGCAGGAAGCAAGTAACATGTTGTTTGTGTACAGATTTTGGACGGACCTGTGTTGGACGGATTTCTAGAAAAAGTGAGTGGCTGTCATTCCCAGACATTTCAAGATCAGGTATTTTATGATTAGGGTTTCTAGAAAAAATACTGTCCCAGTATTTCTAAGGGTAGCTGACATGGGGGAGAAAAGATTGACACCAAATACAGGTGCGTGTTCTGGTCTGTGTTTAAATAGAGATCTGTAGTGTTAGGAGAAAACTACTGGTGAAACAGGAGGAAAATCCCATGAAAAAGCAGAGAATAGAATCCTGAAAATACCTGATAAGAAGGATGAAGAATATAGGAGATTTGGAACTAGATATGATAAGGAACTAAAATAGAAATAAGCTTTGAGTTTTGTCTGCACCATCTTACATTAAAAAACCAAAAATCTCAGGCATACTAGATTGACTGAAAACCTGCCGAGTAGCTGTGATGATGAAAAATGTCACCTCTTTTGTGTTCTGGACATACTGCTGGCCTGGTCTGGGGTTTGGTTGGGATCAGTTAGTTTCCATTTTGTTTGTAAGTCATAACTGAAGAAAGGGAGAACTCTGTAGAAAAAGGTAGATGGCTGTGGTGTTGGCATTTGCTCTGGAGGGTCTGAGCGGAACGGGAACAAAAGTCTAGAACACCTCTGCTGTGGTCAGGTATTTTTCATACAAGGAAAAGCTGTGAACAGGTAAGATTTTCAGGTTGTGTTGGCAGCTGCTGCTCCTCTTTCCTCGTGCAGGCAGACAGGTGATTGCCCCGGCCATTCTCCATCTGCATGACTGCAGAATCCTTGGGGTGGTTCCCTTCGGGTTTATGGCCTTTGAGGTGAGCGGGTGTGCCTGGTGAGTGCTCTCCATCTGCTTCAGGGTGGTAACAGGCAGAGAGAGGGGAGCAGTAATCTCTGAAATGGTGAGAAGGAGTCACTTTTGCAGTGTCTGGCTCCTGCCCAGAGCTTTGGACAGCAGTCAGGTGAAGCGACCAGCTTTTCCCCTGTGTTGGCAGCCCTCAGGAGCACCGGCCACAGGCAGTTTGGTAAAAGAGTAACGTAGCAGAGAACTGGTGATTGCAGGGCAGGATGGTTACATCTGTGGCACCTGGGAAACGAAATCTGGATCCAGACTGGTGGGAAAAAAGCTGCTGCAAAAGCACATTCTAACAGCTAACGTGATAATGAGGTTTTTCTCACGCTTGCTCATCTTTCACCTCTTATTGTATTTTAATAGTGCTTCAGGGCATAATTCCACTTCAGAAGTGAACAGCAAACTGGGAACCTTGCTGTGCTTTTGCAGTTACCTCCTAAACTTCTGCATAGCTTTCACTGGGTCAGATGAGAGGGAGAAAATGTGGAGTATCTCATAGGTAAGTTTAATAATGATTAGATGATTGAAGAGCAAATGACACAGATGTACTACAGCTTGTCAGTTCTGTATCTGTTTTGTACCTGGGTTGATCTTTCTGCATGAGAAACACCTGCAAAGGGTAAAGACCATAATTGTTTAAGGTACTGTATAAAAATAAATAACTAATAAATAAGTAATAACTATTTTACTTCAGTGGGTCTGGCTAAATATAGCCTATTGAAAACATTATAAAAGCCACTTTCTACTTGGCTGTAGGGACAAAGGGTCAGGGACAGGTCTCTCCAGTGTATGCTTTATCATTTTCATTCACGCATTTGAATCATCATAACACAAATATATCTCACTGGAGGTTGTATCTTTAAAAAAAAGTAAAAACACTATTCTCTTCAAATGTCTATTCATTCATGAATTAGCAGTTTTATATCTGGGGATATGCCCTCTGTATATTACAAAATGCTAGATATCAATGGCCCAAAATGTAGTAATTTTAAAGGATTTTTTTATTTGCTATTTTAATTTGTTATGTCAGTAATACCTTTCTCCTTTAAGTCTTGGTTTTTGCTGTATATTCCTCTTGTTTGAAATCTACAGTTCAGCTAAAGGACTTTGAATTTACCAGGAAAGGGAAATGTTGGAACTTCTCTGTGTGACACATAGAATGACACTCTGAATGTGTTTGTAGGCAGTGAAAGCAGTTCTGACTAAATGAAGTTTTCTCTCTAAGCTTAGGATTTTGAGATTCAAATGTTTGAATGGTTTGAAGTGGTTTTCAGGATCTGAACATGGAAGCTGGAGCACAGCTGTGGGTAGTAATGTGAGGAGTGTAACTGTCAGGAGTGCGTGGGCATTAGCTCAGGTGCTTACCTGCCATGTGGGATTAGTTGATTTGACCTGTGCAGTAGTGATGAACTCCTGGGGGTAGATCTTGGAAAGTAACCCTCTCTGAAAGGTGAGGGAGGTGGAACAAGGGCTGTGAATCATCTTGTTCCTGATGCTGGTGTCTTCACTAGTGGCTTTACATGGAAAGCATTCCCATGCAAGGAAGTTGCTGAGTTTTAAGGAGAGACTTGCAGGCTGAGTGAAAATGTGGAGAGACTTTTCCATCTCTGCTTTGCAGAGGGGATTCCTCACGTAATGGAGTATTTAACTTATAAAGGTTGAGAAATGAACTGTTGTGTATGCCTGTGCTCCCAACTCCTTCTGTGACCTAAGATTTGTGTTTTATAAAGCTGACAGTGTTTTGGAGTTGTTCATAAAGAGGCTGATCATTATAAATTCTGGAATCAAGGGACTTTCTGCCCTTTCCCCTCATGCTCTGATCAGGAAGCATGTGTGGAATGTCTTCTCCATCTGAAGACAAACAGTTGAACTGGTGGGAGGGCAGCATCTGTTTGAGAATGCTCTTGGTGTGAGCTGGGAATCCACCTTTGTCAGCAGCTGACAGGGTCTTCAGTTGGACAAGCAGAAGAGTTCTGTTGGGACGTTATTATTATTAGCACTGTGGGATAACAAGTCCACATCTAATACCGTTTTAAAATGGGAATGATAGTTTTTAAATCTTTAAAAAACCGAACAACAAACAAGTGGTTTCATGGCAGACTTTAAAAATTGGAATTAAGAAAATGTAAACTGGAGTTGTTTACCAAAGTGAAGCAATTGCAGTAGCTGAAAGGGTTCCTGAAGTCTGTGTCAAGCAGTGATTCTACTTCAGCTTAGCTGTGAGGAAAGTGCAGTCTGCTTAGAAAGATAATGCACCAGCATTACTGGAAAATAACCTATTAGTACAGTTATCTTTAAAACAAAACAAGATCTAGTATCTTGTGCCTGGTTCAAGGAATGAGAAATTATAAATGTGCACCATCACTGTTCACTTTAATTAGTGTTTCTGAGGTGTGAATGATGGGTATGAAGAAATAGGTTACCTGAAGCTGAAATGCTTTTGGATGTGTGTCAGGAAGCATCTCAGTAGGTGCAGATAACTTTGGTGTATCTTTTGGTTTGGTTTTTTTTTGTAAGTAACACTGTCTGCAGTATTTCTAAGTTGTAGTAGCTGGTTCGTTCCCTCAGCGTTCACCTGCACACTCTGAAATGTGAGTGATGTTGTACTGGACCCAAGGTGGTGGTTTTAGCATCACTTCAGAAGCCAATTTATTTTTTATCCCTTTCAGCTTGCAAACAAAGAGCATTGCTGTTGCTTTGCTGTTGCAGCCCTTAGGGTTAGCTCTCTCTCTGTGCATAACTCACATAGCAAAAGGTGAGTTGCTTTGGAAGTGCTGATCTTTCATTTTTGCATTTCATTTTATAGAGGAAAAGAAGGGAAGTGGACTTTCTTTCCAGGTAGTAGGCACTTTTCATATCTACACTGAATGTGGTCTGAATAAGCAACCATCTTGCATAGTTCTGTTCTGTGTTGGAATAGATCCTTGTAGAACTCTGCACAGTAGGGAAATTGGCCTCAATTCCAAGAAGTGAAAATCTAGGATGGAATTGTCCTTGATGCCTTTTATTTGGTCTCTCATTAACCCTTATTTATATTCTAAGAATAGGAATTACATACACTGTAGAGTTTCAGTTCTATATCAACCTTGTCTGTTCTGCTTAACAAAAAACTCTTTTTGTCGTATTTGCAAAATAAGAGAGTTAAATATAATATGTGATTTTTCAGGTCTTCCTTTTATTCCCTACCCCGCCACCATGTATGTACAATTCTCTTCTTAGATTCTGAAGTTGATTAACAGCTTCAGGTCCTGCCATTGCATAGTGCAGGCTTTCTAACATGGTGGATGGTTTTTGTATGTTTGATTAATTTATTTTGCTTTTTATCCAATAAGTAATCATAAATTGCTTCCTTTTAGCATATTCCATTTTTCGGTTCGAGGATGCAGTTTTGGGGGTGTGTTTGTGAGCTTTCTCAGTTTTCTTGATGCTGGAACTGGGGAGGGCAGGTGAATTCCCGTGCCTGGGAAGCAGCCGAGGGCGTTGCAGAGCCTGCTGGCCGTGGCACGCAGTGTCTGTGCCCTGTGTGGCCCCGGGAGTGCCACCCTCAGCACAGCTCCTGGGACAGCCCAGCTGTGCCTGCCCCTGCCCCTGCCCCGGGCTGTGACAGGGCTGCCTCTGCGTGCTTCGGGTGATTCACGGCAGCTGAACTGTTCTCTTGGACTGATCTCTTTGTCTGCCTATTTCATCAATTGAGGAGAACTTTCTGAGGAAGCCAGGGTGTTTGGATGGAAGACTTCTGCTTTTCCTGTTGATTTCGTGTGGGGCTCATGGCAGTCTGTTACATGAGACAGCATAGTCAGATTACCTTTTCCCCCCTTCCTGTTGCATATTCCATGCTGCAAGTTTTCTAAAATGAGATACGTTTTGAATTTTTCAGTAGAGAAAACAAATGAAATTACAATTCACAGATGCTCCCAGAAAGCTTTTTGGGAAAGAAGTGCTCTTCATAATTCCTTTCATCTGTTTTCCTTGCTCTGTAACTGAAGTTACTTATGTGGAAGAACTCTTTTTCAGGTTTATCATCCCAAATACATTTCTCTTGTACTTCATACTGCTCCGAAGTCTGCAGCTGGTGCTCACTTGAGGTTGTCTGTTGTGTCATGTGGCAGGCAGGAAGCGTTGGGGATGGAGGAGTTTGTTCCCCAGCTCCCCTGTGTGCCGTGTGTGGGGACAGAATGGAGCGTGGTGCCGTGTCCTGCTGTTCTCCCCTCTGTACAGGCTTGCACTTGGCATTCCCAGGTGACCCCAGGCTGCTCCCCTTGCTGCCAGTCCGGCTGCTGAGCTCCAGTCAGGAGTTAGAGCTTGACTTTATTTTTGCTGGAGCGTCTGACAGCAGCTTGCTCAGGTTTAGCCCTGTAACTGCATTTGGATGTGGAATGTGGAGAATGCTGCATTATTTTTCTGTACCAGAAGACAGCAAACTCTTAGTTGCTTAGCTCAAGTATTGAAACATTCCTTGTACATCAGTACTTTGCTTGACCAAGTGACGCTGTAGGAAATAAATATGATTGCCAAAAAGTTTCTGGTAATCACCTCGCTGTTTTATTTGTACTCATCCTGTTTGGTTTTTGTTTCGACTTGTGCGAATGGACATTGCATTTATTTCTGTTTCTCTCTGTTATTCTCTAGGAGCAACATCTAAAATGTTAAAGGCCGTTCTAAAAAAGAGCCGAGAGGGTGGCAAAGGGACCAGGAAGGACTCAGGTATGACTGTTACTGCCATGGTTTACACCCCGGCTGAGCTGAGCTCTGCAAAGCCAGGGCTGTCCCTGCACCCTGTGGTGCAGCAGTGCCCGTCCCGGGGAGCTCCCTGCCCACCTCCCCAGCTGCTGCCAGGAGCTGCAGGTGTGCCCCTGCCTGCAGGGCAGCCCCAGTGCATGCATTGCTGCATCTCCAGCAGGCAGGACGGCCGAGAGCTGTTGGTCGTGGCTGTTGCCCTAGAAATGCTGAGAGCAGGCTGTGTGTGCTGTGCTGCCAGCTCCTGCGTGGCCTGGGGCCAGCCCTCAGTGTGGAAATGCACTTGAAATGGCTTATTTGTCACCTTATTAAAAAACTCAACACTGCTTAGGTATTATGGGCAAGAGAATTTTTATTATGTATGTCTTTTGAAAAAAACATTGAATTAATGAAAAGTTATTAAGCTGGTTATCAGGTTTCTATTATGTCCTAGCTTTTGCTTTAACTCCAGAGATTTTTTGAAGGTAAAAGTAATCGTTATCAACAAATCTTACTTAAAATAAAACTTATTTTACTATTAACCATAAATTTAGTAGGCCACTGCTTACTTGCATTACCTTCCAGGAAGAAGGGAGACTGGGAGCTGTGGTTGCCATTTTCAAGGCAGGGAAGGCCCAGCAGTGCTTGCTGAGGAGGAGCAGTGGCTGTGGCTGTGCAGGTGTTGGTGGCTGGTGTGACCCTGCCTGCTCTGTGCCAGGCACGCTGAACTCTTTCCTGCAGTGCCTGGAAAGCTCATGGACCTCAGTGGAAATTACCTGTTTTTCAGAGTTACATTTTTAACTTCAGGCCATTAATGTAGACTAACACTGCTGATTTTCTGATGAGTTTGATCCTAAATTATCCGTAAGAGTAAATTTATGCTCTCTGGCAACATGATCTTCTTACTCCCAGAGTAAAATACAAATAAATCTGAATATTTCTTAAATGTATAAAGAACAGAGCATAATAAAGCTGCCCTATCCTTGTTTATTGGAACCTTTAAAACAACACAGTTCTATTTTCTTGGAAAGTCAGTTGTATGTGTCCTGCATGCAGTTGTTAAAACTATACCATAGCACTGAGTCCTGCAAGGGGAGGGGCTTTTCACTGTTCTTTTGCAAAAACCGGTTCTGAGTTCATCTGGCAGGTAATGTGTTGTTCTTCAGGAAATGTCTGTGGTCTTGTGAAGTTTGCACTCTGCCACAGTTGCTTTCTAAATGAGTGAGTGGTAGGAGCTATGCTGGCTGGAAAACACACGGACACTGGATCAGAGATGCACAGAAATGATCACAGAGCAAGACAAGGCGTCCTGGTAATTCTGTGTGTGCTGCTGGCTTGAAATTACCAGCTGGGGTTGTTTAAACAGAGTGGGCTGAAGATTCCTGTGGTGAGGCTTTCACTGTACATTTTTCGTTAAAATACTAGATGGAAGTTGGTTTTGGCTCAAAAGGAAAATCGGGCTGTTTAGAATGGAGCTCTGACCAGGCTTTGATTAAAATCTGAAGCTTGGAAAAACCCTTTTCCTGTAGGTCAGAAAGCTTGGCTTTTTATTTTAGGCTCTCATGATATCTGTCTGTATTAATGTGTGCAGAAGAAGATTTTTCTCTGTTTTTGCAAATACAATGCTGTATTTCTGAGCAGCAAGGGAAGAGTTAGAGCAGATTTTGGTTTCATTTTTGGTTTGGTGGGTTTGTTTATTTGGAGTTTTTTGTTGTTGTTTTTATGCAGAGCTCCAGAGTTTCATGTATTAATTAGATGGAAACCAAGTATTGGGAAAAATTGGTTAATCATTGCTGACTGGTGAGAGCTGGAGCAAGGAGGAATTTAGGAGCAGCTTTTTAGAAGAAAGTAAATAATTTATACATTGAATTTCAGAGATTTTGGCTTTTTTTTTGTATTTGAAGATGATGTGAAAAGTTTGAAGAGAGATGTGAGATGTGTGTGTTTTATTCTGTTCTGTGTTGCACCAGCACTTCCTGTAGAGTTATGTCCAGCTTATTGGCTTTCTCTGTTGTTCCAAAGGACGCTCCAGTTCTTACAGCTCTGAGTGTAAGAACTCCACTTTTCGAAAAGATGTGAAGCAAGGGAAGGAACATTGGTCTTTGTAGAGCTTATTTTTGCTCACTCATCTCCCTGGTCTTTAAACTGAAAACGGAGAAACTGAAGGGGTTTTTTGATTGTGGAGTTTTCCCACTTCATGGCCCTTGGGGTATGGAATAGCAACAACAGCTTTAAATTTCCTGTTCTCTGGAGAGAGCAGAGATGCCCCCCAGCAGTGGGAGCTGACTGGAGAGATAAGACTGTTAACGTGGCGTGGCCATTCTTCACACTGCTGCTGGAGAGAGGAATGCAGTAGTGGACTTAGATGCTTCTCTCAGCTCTCTGGGTACACGGGCTTGACTTTTTGCTTATGAAGTTTTGAAGAAGTTTTCAGGTTTTTCAGAGCTTCCGATGTGGGGGGAAGGAGACGGCCCATCTCAGCAGGACCACCCCGAACACAGCTGGGAAGCCTGCAGGTCTTCTCCCCTGCACTGGTGGCTCAGCAGCGATGCTGGGGAGCCAGCGGGCACTGAAATCTCCCTGGGTCACAGTGGGCAGCCCGGCCGGCGTGGGAGGGACACCGGGGTGATGAGCTGCAGCTGTGCCTCCACCACCTGGGACCGTTTGGAGTCACACTGGAGGGGCTTTAGGCTGAACTGCAGCAGCTTATTCTTAAACTGAAGTAACCCCAGTTGTCCCTTGGGCTGCATGAAAGGAACGCCTGGAAGTCTGCATGATTTAGATCCGAGTGGGATGATTCCTGTTTGACTGAATAGAACTTCCTGTTTGTGTGTTAACTCTGTTTTATGGGTTTTGCAGCTGGTAGCCTTGTGGGACTAGTGCAACTAGGAATGGTAGTGATTGTTTTCTGGATTGAAGGCAGGCACAGCTGTGATATTAGAAAGTATAAAAATGTTTAAGGACAAAAATTAGTACTTTTTTTAACAGTACCCTGTGGATTTTAATATTAGAATTTCTCATTTGCCCTGACATGAGGCCTTAAGAGCTGAAGCCATACGTAGCATTTTTGAAATCTAGCTGCTGGTAATGTTGATTGCAGGTTTTAATAGATCCTTAAATTCAGGGTTATCTTGAAAAAGAGGGCTGCAAGAACCAGTATTGATGCTTTGAGAGAGACACTGAAGTGCTCTGCTGAAGAGTAGTAGAATGTCTTTGTAGAAATAACTTGTGCCTTGGTCAGGGAGAAGGCTGTCACGTGGGAATGTCACTTCTGGAAAAATGATGCCTCAGGCAGCACCAAAAGTGGTACTTAAGAGGTACATAGTTGGGCTCAGACCCTGCTGTTGCCTCAGTAGAAATTTTTCTGCAATTGTTTTCTTAAAATGGGTTTATTTAGATGTGGCTGGGAGGCATTGATAAGTTAGGGTAGGTGGCTGTTGTAGAATTAGATAAAATCTAAATGAAGCCATATTAGTGTGTTTAAACATGTACAAATGTAATTATCAATTTGTGCAAACATACATGAACACAGGTGAAAAGAGCTGTTGGCAGCAAGTTACATGTAGAACAGTTTTTGCAAGCAAAACTTATGGAAGTTATTTCTAAAGGTGGATTTGAAGACAAGGTGGTTGGTATCCTATTTAGGTAAACAGTTGTGCCAAATGAACAAAATTTCAAACAAACCAATTTTTTTTACCCAGACGTACAACTTTTTCTGCATCCAGATTTTTTCTGGTTTTCTGCAGCATGAAGAAACCTGTCTTTACAGTCCTTCAGACATAGTTATTTCCATACAACAGAGATAACTATCTGTAAGTTGATTTTTCTTTTCTCTTTTCCTTCCTTGCATTAGTGATGTGCATACTTGGTAAAGGGCAGAACCTGAGGGGGAAAACCCCACTGTCTGCACCTGTAACCTTAAAGCAACAGAAACCAAGCAGGAAGATTAATTTTGTGTCCCAGAAAGTAATTGGTGTGTTTACATGTCTCACCTACCTTGAGCTGGAAACGTGCAGCAGTTACTTCCAGTTTCCCCTTATTTCTCGAGGGTTTTAGTCAGTCTCAGAAGGAAAGTAAAAAGTGGTACTTTCTCCTCTTTGTTGGCTTATGGTCATCAAATAAATATTACCTCTTTAAGCTCTTCCAAAGTTTCCAAGTCCCCTGGAGGTTCCTGGGAAGGTGTTTCTCCAGTGGGACTTGGCAGAGCTGCCTCCCTTGTGACCTCTGCTGAGGGTCCATGTTTGCTGTGTCTTGTTGTTGGACTTCATTTTCTAGATTTAAGGTAATCCTAGCTCTTTGTCTGTTTCTGCCCTGTGGTTCTTCCTACCTGCCATGGAATTGTGTGCTTCTGCTCTCCCTCTCCTGTGTCCTCACAGTTGAGTTTGAGTTTGCCCAGTTTATTTCCCTGAGTTTTTTAACTTAACCTCTGCAACCACGAGGACATCTGCCTCTGGCCTCAGCTGAAAGGAGCTGGCTGTTTTTATTTTAATGTAGCATAGAAGTTTTGTGTGTTGGTGACACAGTTCAAGCAATCAGAGCCAGAAGGCTGTTGTTTGAGTTCTGCCAGGTTACCTCTGAGTCCTGTCTGTGCCTATGCAGAGGTGATAGTATAAAGAATATACGTAATAAGCTTCAAAATATAAACACAAAATACTTCTTAATTACGGTCGGTTTAGAAATTCTACAGAGCTACTCCTTCTTAAATGCTTAAAGATGCTTCAGAGAGAAATTTGTATTAGTATTTCCTGTTGGGTTTCTGTACTGCCAGCTGCTTTCCAGTACATAATCCCTTTTGTTTTCTTTAACTGTCCCAAAGTCAGCAACTTGCCTGCATTTGAGAATCTGCATTTTTTTTTTACTTACTAAGCAAAAGCTCATTGAGTATAAAATACATGTAATGTTCTTTAATTTAAAAAGAAAACAAAATCCTGTATATTGAGTTTCTACAGAACATACTCGGTTATTTCAGATGGCTTTGTAGTAGCGTGAGCACTGTCGTTGTGTTGACCCAATATCAGGCCTGAGGGAACACTAATAATGGCAGTATTGTGCTTAACAGTTTGCACTGTTCTTCCTGCACTAAATCCCATCAGAAGTTGAACATCAAATGTAGTACATGGGATGCCTGGAAACTTCATTGATGTCAGTAGAAATTCAGTGTGGTAAGTAGTTGGGACTTTTAGGTTTTCCAGCCTCAAGGCTTGTTAGATATTAAAAGAAGTGGTCAGATTATTCTGTCAACAAAAAGATAATATTTAGAATGTAGCAACATAGGGCTGGAAAGGCAGAGAATCTGGAGAAGCAAGATGGGTGGTTTTGACTTCTGAAATAAAAGTTATTGAAGTACTTATGGATTTGAATACATCCGATTTTCAGTGATTGCCTGCATATTTAGATTCTAATTTGGTCTGCAAAAAGGGTCCATGTTAATAAATATTTCTTGTGTCTTGTTTGATTCAGATCTGGTAGATCAGACTTAAATTTTTACAATACTCGTTGAGACTTAGTTTGCACTTGCATTAGTTTCCTTCTTGTTATATTCAGGTATCTTCATGTAAGTATCTTTGACATAAATATGAGTGTGCAGACTTCTGAATGTATAGAATGGAGGCTTTATTTCTGCATTATGCCTTGCCCTTTAGGAATACTGTGCACTGAACAGGTTGGATGAAATCTGTGAATTCAGAATTTCCTCTCTTTTATTCACATCATCAGATACAATTAAGAAATTGAGATTATACTTTGTATTCTTTTTTATAAGTGCAATGGCTCTCAAAGGCATGAGCTGTATGAGGTCCCACCATCCCTGTTTTACTTTCTCCCTTTCAGCCAAGGCCCCTGTTACAAGCCTTGGGGCAGCACTTAGAATGATAAACAGGAATGTGCTGAAATTCACTGTCACTGGGTTTTGAAGTTTTTTGTTTGGGTTTTTTTTTTTTGTGGGTTTGTTTGTATTTGTTTTGTTTTTTTGTCTGTTTGGGGTTTTTAATGATTTATTTCTTGTTTTTATTGCTAGTGGCAACTAAATTGCTACTCTCAAAAGAAAACTGAAGTTGTTGTGCAGAAAAGCCTACGTTTTTCTTAAGACCCAGACTCGCTATTTAATCTTTATTTTAAACCCGATTGTTTTAAGAGTTACTTGCCTTTAGCAGTAAAGGTTTGATTCTCAGCTGACTGTGGCCAGCTGAATGCAGGTTTAGCACCCCTGCTTTGTGTTATGTCTCATTCAGCATTTCTGACTGATACAGTCTGAAGCCAGCTGAGAGCATCAAGGCTTCAGGTGCTGTTCTGGAAAACTGAAAGGCCCTTCGATAAAATAAGTTTGCTTTTTTAGATCTAAATATGTAAATTCATTTTTTTTTCCTGTTGAAACACTCTGTGATATTAGGCTTTGAATTTTAAGGGCAAAGAGCATTTGTGGTGCATAAAGTACACATTCACTGTCTGGAGCATAGAACTTGGAATGGAATACTTCTGAGTTTCAGTTTGACTTTTTATTGTTACTCTAAAAATATCTTGCGACAGAAGAAGCATTGTTTCATGCTTAAAATATGGAGCTGTTTTTGATTATCTTGTGTTGCTTTGCCCACTTTCAGCTGCTCTTGTCAGTTATTTAAGACCTTAAGCTTTTTTGCTGAGCACTGAGTATTTAATGTGGTGAATGTCTTTTCAGAAGCTCATTCCAGTGATGTATATTCATATAAACACCCCCCCTCAAAAAAAATCCTGCCCTTGAAACACATATGCAAATTACTTCGGTGGTCTGAATAACCTCTATTTTTCACTCTTTTCTTTAAAAATTGAGTGGTTTTCTTAAGAGCTACAGGCAAACATTAATATTTTGTGTACTGATAAAGTAATCCAGGGTACAGAAATAAATGCCAGAAAGTGAGCAAATAATGTCAAGTACGAGCAGAGTTGGCAAAGACTGGCCATTTAAACCATTTATTCTAATTTTGCCTGGGTTGTTTCTCACTCAGTGCACTTCACTGCTTCCTTTACTCAGGCCATAATGTGTTTTCTTCCCATTCCTTGCTAGTTTCTCTTGTTTTCTGGTCTTCCCGGAGTCTCGAGAGCAAAAGAATTAAAAACTGCTCTCCCCTCATGCGTGTACTGTCCACGCCAGCAGCTGTGTCCTGTCCCAGAAGGCTGGCTGTGGGTGGCCTCACTTGGCAGGGAGGGTTCTGCAGCTCCTGGTCAAGTGTTGGTGGCGGGATTGCCCTGTCCTGGCTGCACAGCCGGGGACACTGGGCTCCCCAGGCCCCCCGCACTGCCCTGTCCAGGGCTGGGCTGGCTCTGTGTGCAAGCACACACACACACGTGAGCATTTCACTTGTGCAAGACACAGCCCTTCAAGGGCAGGGCCTAGTGTTTTACCATAGCAATGGAGGACCTTATACTGGGTCACTAAACCCTGTTACAGAGTTCTGTGTACACTGCCTGTCAGTTCCCGTGAAAGAATATCAAACACTGGATTTGGTAGTCCTTAAACAGTTTCTTACTGCTTAGTAAGACATGCCTTGTCCTGGAAGGGGCTTTCCAGTTTGGATGGCTTTCCCTGTTCTTACAGCTGTTTTCTTTTTCCCACATGTAGTTTCCTTCTGAACTTGTCTGTAAGGTCCCATCTTTTCTTAATATTGGCCGGGGGGAAACATCCTGTGAAGCAGAGTGAACTTTGTTAAGGCTGTGGGTGGTGATGTGTAATCACATCAGAGTCGTGGATGGTGGTGTCCTTCGCTCCGTGGGGCTCACAGGGAGCCTTGGGCAGCAGCAGCAGCATCCTGCACTAATTTTCTTTTTAAAACCCAGCCCTCCTTTAACTAGTTCAGTAAAGAGTATCTCAGGTGGTCCTGAGATTTTGTGCTAATACAGTGATGCTAAAACACCTTCTTAGTTTGAAAAAGACTTTTATCTTCTTTTATCATCAAGGAAACTTGATGTTAACCCTAAGGATGAAATTGGAAAAGTGCTGACTCTGTTGAAAGTCAGAGATTTTTCTTCCCCCTTTTTCTCTTTATTACATTAAATTAAAATTTTGCTTACTTGTGTATTTACGTTTTCCCAGTGGTTATCTGGATTCTGCAGTGGAGGTGGCACAGTAGGACAAGTCATGCTCAATTGTTGCTGGCAAATGTTTTCTTGTGTTAAATGCTTATATTTCAATGCAACTCTGGGCTGTTTATTTTGGCCCATCACCTAACAGATGACAAAATTTTATTTTTAGCAGGTGACTGCTGCCCAGAGAATGCCTCACAGGTTACAGCAACATCTGGCCACAATGCAGACTTCCCCAGTGGCGAGCAGCCAGGCTCCCAGGACACTTACAGGACAAGCCTGGCCAAAGGAGTGTCAATGTCACTGCCGTCCTCGCCCCTGCTGCCACGCCAGTCCTATCTGATGCAGGCAAGAGCAAACAAGAAGTCTCCAGGTAAGATGAAACAACGAGCCTCTAAAATCTTCATAACATGTTAGCTCAGTTATTGATAAATGTTGCATAAAATAACACAGTAAAATCATATTAAACTTCTGCAACAACAGCAAGAGCACTGCATGTTTCCAGGTTAAATAAGTTATTGGTTATTAAATAGAATGTATTATTTCATGTAGCAAAAAATTATTCTATTTGGTGTTGCAGATACTTTATTGAAGTGTCTGAATATGATTAAACCTGGTTATTTATGGTTAGTTTATGAGGTAGAGGACTGCTGCAGAAACCTTTGTTTGTGCATGTGTTAGTGACTGTGTAAGAGTGAGTGTTGTTTGTGGCTTTTACATTTCGTTTATTTTACCTGTATCTCCACACACAAATGTATTAATAGATAAATTGCAGTGGAAGTGACAAGAAAGTTGTTGGTTTTCAGCGGTTGTGTCCTCAGTGGTGCCTACCCACTGGTGTGGGGGCCAGGCCAAATATGGGGCTTCATGGGGCTCCTTTTATCAGCATTCTGTGCATAGAAATCATTCCAGCACACTGGCATCACTTGGGTTCACTGGGGCCAGGGCGGGACAGACAAGTGAAGCTGTCCATGCTCCTGTTGCCTGTGGAGACGCTCGGCAGGTTTGAGTTTAGAGGGTCTGGGAGCAGAGTGTCTAAAGCTGGCCTGTGTCAGCCCAGAAAATGCTGGGCACTCGATGAGTCGTGACTGAAGAGCCCATTCACGATGACTGCAAAGCCATTCCACTGGGGCCCACAGCCAAGGGAAAAGATTGCCAGAGGAGAATTCTACAGTGCTGGGGATGCACTGGCATTTATGCATCATTATTCTGTACAAAGACCTAAGCAGGTGATATAGGAGGCTGACAGAGGCATTGTGCTATTCCTTTGACTTTCACCAAACTCTAGCTAATGGAAGATGATTTAATATAAATGAGCTGTCTCGTATCTGGGGCAGGGGTAGTAACAAGATTATACTGATGTCCTGATTTCAAAGCTCTCTATTTCGGTAGCATGACAGCAGGTTACAGATCTTTCAGGATATGGTGAGTGAAAGAAGAAAGGACTGCACAAAAGGCTGAAGTAGTGTTCTAAAGTTGGGTTGGAATGATGAAGTTGTCTAACTATGGTAGAATAAAATTCTAGTTTCAGTCCTCTCAGTTGAGTTTCTTCTACTACAGAGCTAGAATGAGCATTGTTTGGATTGGTTCTCTTACAGGTGTGCAGTTAAATCAGTATTTGTTGGCTTAAAGGGGCAATAGTTAATTTTAGTCTGATTTAGGAGGCTTAACTAAAAGAATGAAAATGCTGATTTATAAGGGATGTTCCAGAAAAATGGATTGTGGAGTTTAAGATATAAATGAAAGATGCTGCTGCTGCACTTGAAAAAAATGTTTGCTGCTTTCCTTACATTAATGGTACAATAATGCTTTAACAGAGAAAGGTTTCCTTTGAAATTAATGAATTTCCATCACTGAATGCCAGAGGTGACTTCTGGAAGAGTTTTGCATAAATGTACAACAGAACTTTAGTAAGTTTTGAAATTAAACTTCAATTAAAACTTCTAATTAATAAGCAAATTAATCCTCATACCTGATTCTTGAGACTAGACTAGGTCAGAGAACTGGTTTTGTCTCAGGCTGCAGTTGTGTGCCCTGCCCTTGGGGGCCCTGGGGACACTTCCCCCTGCAGGCACTACGCTGTCCCAGCTCCAGGGTCCTGCATCGGGCAGCCCCTGGGGTCAGCACAGCTACGGATCCACCTGGTGCTGACTGGAGGGAAGGGATGGAGCTGCACAGGTTACGGTGATCTTCTGAGAAATCAGCTCTTCTGCAGCCAAAAAAGCGTTAAGAATTACTGTCAAAGCAATAGATGATTTCAAGAAGGCATTGTTGTGGACTAGTATAAATCTGTAGTTTGTCCCCCTTGGGAGGGGACTGGTGTAACTCTGGTGATACCAGCTTTAAAAATCTGCACTAGGTTTAGGGCAGAGGTAGAACAGGCTGCAGGAGTGACTGTCGGGGAATGGCATGAGGAGAAGTCATGGCAATAGACTGCAGTGGTGTTTGTCGGCAGCTGTGGAAAGGAGACAGCGCAGCCACTGTGTCTGGCAGTCTTGTGTTCACCTGCTGATGCTGCAGGGTGCCAAAGAAAGGCTGGGCTGAGCTCCTGGAGGAGAAATCCATCTGGAACTCTACGAGAGCAAGTGGCTGCTTCTGCCCCAGGACACCATAAGGCACTCAGCAGTCACGGGAGCACAGCAGGGAGTGTTGTCCCTTAGTGACACTGCTCTGCAGTTTGCTGCTGAGAAAACCCTGTTCCACATGAACCTGCCATCCTGCACTCCTGGGAAACAGCTGTTCTACAGATGCAGTTCACATTTAAATGAGCCCTTTTCATCCAAGGATTAATTCATGTGTTCTATTCTAGATTAGTGCATGAAAATAAACTTACCATGAATTCTCCTACTTACAGTTACAGTGTTGTATATCAGATTTCCAAGTACTGTAAGTCATTTCCTCAGCAGTTTGTGATGAAGAAAATTCAGTAAAGGGTCTCCTCCACAGCTTAAAGCATGAGGGTTAAAAATACATCCTGAAGATCTTTCCATGCTGATCTAATTTTACAACTGCTACACGTTATTTTTGGTTCTTTTAGAATGAGTGCTTTTTGTTGTCCAACTTTGGTATGTTTGATTATACTTCTGCTTACACATGACAGGTGTGGACTGTTGTCTCCTTAAAGAACATGATTTTGTTTCAAAGGAATGTATTTTTAGCTGCTTTCACCAGGGCCAATGTCCCTTGTTTTTGCTAGAGTAGCGTTGGAAGAGCCCCCTCTGGTGCTGGTGCTGAGCTGTTGGTGTAAAATGTGAAATCGACTCAAGAGTCTCTACTAGAGATACAAATACGTGTTCATGTAGGACTGACACGTCCTCACCAATACTTTTCAGCTAAGAAATTAGGTTGTCACCACGTTCCCATATTGCACTTCTAGGTGGAAATATGAAAGAGCAGATGGGTCCAGCCAGGTAGTCCTGGGCAAATGATGTGTTACCCTGTGATGGGGTGGGCAGGCCTTCCCAGCCCTGTGCCAGTGTCACCCTGGGGCCTGAGGCCACAGAGGAGAGATGCAGCTTTTCTTTAAAATCAGTCATGAGTCTTAAAGTGCTCAGTAAAAAGAGCAAGAAATCAATGTAGTTTTCAGAGACTTAATGTAGCATCTGAGGCTGCTTCCCAAAGGAAAGATGGGATGCTTAATAAGTGCCACAGCCTAAATATAGGGTGGGGTTTTAATAAACAAAGTGTGAGAGAGCTTTGATGTGCCCTTGAACTCTGAACGGAGAAGGATGCTTTTTGAAGACCCACACTGAGGAAGGAGAATGCCCTTGATAAAGGGGCTATGTGGGACAGTTGGCATCAGGCCCACAGTCCCTCTGCAGTGCTCCCCGGAGGGGTTTTGCTCTGTTAGTGTGGGAAGTGCAGAGCAGGAGAAGGCACAGTTGGGAGCTGAGGTGTACTACTGAGTTACACGTCAGCCCTGAGAAGAGGAGGGAGCCCAGCTGCTGGGGTTCCATGCAGTTTGCAGCTTACACACCACATGCATTGGGTGTGTTTTCTAGCAGACTCACGTTCTGAAAAGCCTGGAGCACGTGTTTCTCACAGGAGCGGGAGTGCCGCAGCTCGCTGATCTTTGTGGTAGCAGCCGTGTGTGTAAGAAGTGATTTCTCTGCTTTTTTTACACCGTAGAGAAATAGACACAGGACATAGGAAGCTTGTGGTGCATGTGGAAGGAGTTAGACACGCTGAGCTTGTTCCCCCTGCAGGTGCTGTCAGGAAGCCCAAGTATGTGGAGAGCCCCAGGGTGCCCGGGGAGGCCGCGCTGGGCCTGCCGAGGAGGCCGGAGCCGGGGGAGCCCAGCGCCAGCGGTGAGTCAGTGTCTGCTGGGTGGGCCCTGGTGTTCCTGCTGTGCTGGGGAGGAAAGCTGCCCTGTGCTGGGACAGGCTGCCTGCCCTTATCCCTGCACTGTCCTCACAGCTGTCTCACCTCCTGCAGCTGCCTGTGAGCTGTGGGCCCTGCTGTCCCTGCTGTGCTGGCTACTGCTTAGTATCTGTGCTGGGAGCAGGCTCTGCAGGACAGGCTGCCTGCCCTTATCCCTGCACTGTCCTCACAGCTGTCCCACCTCCTGCAGCTGGCCATGCACTATGGGCCCTGCTGTCCCAGCTGTGCTGGGGAGGAAAGCTGCTCTGTGCTGGGACAGGCTGCTCACCCTTACCCCTGCACTGTCCTCACAGCTGTCCCACCTCCTGCAGCCCTGTGCTGCAGTTACTGCTGCCCCAGCTGTGCTGGGGAGGAAAGCTGTTCTTTGCTGGGAGAGGAAAGCTGTTCTGTGCTGGGAGCAGGCTCTGCAGGACAGGCTGCCTGCCCTTATCCCTGCACTGTCCTCACAGACATCCCACCTCCTGCAGCTGGCTGTGAGCTGTGGGCCCTGCTGCCCCAGGGTCCTTCCCTGCCACATACAGCAAAGGCCTTCCACCCTTTTTCTGAACTTGTTTGCTGTTATAAATTGCCTCAAGTGTGTAGCTTTGCATTCTTTGCAGTGCTTCATTTTAGACATTTAGTAAAAGTTTGCTGACAAAGGCGGTAACAGTAAGTCCTGTGTTGGCAGAGCAGGGAGAAGCCACCTCCCTGGAGTTAACTGGCATTCTTGGAGAGTTTCATGTTGGTTAAATCTGGCTAGTGCGTGACAGAGTGTGGCTTTTGCAGTGAATGTCATGACACATATGTCAGTATGTCATGTATTTTTAGATTAATTTTTCAGCTTAACTAACCTCATTAAGGTCAGTGGATATAAATGATGATGTTCCAGGTGAAAATTCTTTTGTTTTCCTTTTTTTCAGTTGTAAGGGAAACTACAGTTTAAAAAGTCAATGTTTTCTTTCTAAAATACAGGTGCTTAACAGCAAAATAGAACTATGTGAAATTGTTTTCACTACTTGATATGGTAGTTACCCTGGTTGCTCTTGTGCCTTGATTTTCACAGTCATCTTCTAGTTCTGGTATTAAAGTTCTAGGTCCAACTCTTAGCTTTGGTCTCTGTTATTGACTGAATTTCATAGTATGCCTAACATTTACTCAGACTTGTCATATATTATCATTTTTCTAGTAATAATAGTAATAATTTTTGTAATTTTGAGAGAAGAATGAAGATGATTTCACAAACTGTTGTGTCCAGGATTGTGACTTAAAGATTACAATTAATCTTTAAAATTGCTTTCTTTAAAATATAGGAATATTTTTAAAATAAGGAAAATATATTTTCCAGGCAAATATTTGAAGACCTGTCAATTTGTGAAAATTCTGAGATAAAAAAAATTCTGCTATTTACTTTCATAGACTTCCTTCTTTTGGGATTAAGTGAGAATCAATCTTGCAGAGTAAAACCTTAAGCTATTAAGCAATAGATGTGTTCAAGCAGTGATTGAGCTGAAGTGAAATAAAGACAAAGAGTTGACTAGTAGTGTGCACGTTTGGAAACTTTGGGGTTTATGCCACTCACAAAATTGGGCGATTGTTGAAGTAGTGCTTATGGTCAGGCTGTTCAGATACAGTTGTTATTTTGTGGTTTTCTTCCAGTCTGGGGCTTGTGGGAAACGTGCTGTTTGCAGGTGCCACTGCTGTCAGCTGTGTCTTACCTGGAATCTTACCTGGAATGGTTAGAGCCCCCGTGCTGCTCACAGAGAGTGAAGGCTGTCCTGTCCTGGCGCTGGTGTGGCTCAGGACACGGTGCAGGGAAGGCCAGGGGACAGTTCAGCTGGGGTCTGGGGGTTCCCCCTCACCCTGGCTCCTCTCGGTGGTGGTGCAAAGGTGCTGCAGCTGGTCCTTTCATCTCCTCTCCTAAAATTCATCCCCAAGTCTGGGCACCTACTTCTCTGACCCGCTGAGGCGCCCTGTAGCAGTGGGGAGTTGTTTGTTGCACAACATCTCCAGGAGCTGAAGTGCTAGAGCTGTTTGGGTGTCCCTGGTGGCTCCCAGCAGGGGATGGCACCAGCAGCCCGGTGTGCTGGCTGGGCAGTGGCCAGGCTGCTCCTGGTGTCCCCCCTGGCACTTGTGGGGTAAGAGCTCCTGCTGGGAGCTGCTTCTCCAGCTGGTAGGATGATGCTCCTTATTTAATTGGCTGTTTATACCTGAGGATGGCACAGGCCTATGTATATACATTGGTTTTTAGTAATGGATGAAAGAATAAATGCCCTGTAAATGCTCCTGACAGAGCAGATGGTCACAGGTCAGTGGGTGATGCCAGACTGCTGGCATCAAAGAAGGAGAATGGCTGGAAATGCTTGTTTGTGAGATTCCATTAGCAAGACTGTGTGCCAGGGCAGAGCTGTGCTTGGCTGCTTTTGTTGCAGGTGCCTTGTTCTGAATTTGTCTTGTTGTGCCTGTTGAATGCTAGAAGACATTTTGAAGCACTCTACTGATGAAATTAAATACCTTTGCACCAGAAGCGCTGGGACATTTAGAACTGGTGTCACATCTTTTCCATAGCAAGCAAAACAAAAATGTAACGTACTAGTTCTAGTGTTAACTGTGAGATTACAAAACGTCTGTGTTATTAACCTCTACTCTTCATGCTTTTATGACAGAAGTAGAGTTTCAGCTTGCCAATAAGCTTTGATAGCATTGAGCTTAATACTGCTCTTAGGAGAATGGTTGTGTTATGTCACTCATCAGTCCAGTGATGAACTGATTGCACTTAAACATTTCTGGTTTGACTGGCAGGTGGGCTTTTCCTCCCCTAGATTTGTGCCGTCATGCAGAGGATCCACGACCCACCAACAGTTAAATGTCTGTGTTTTTTCTATCTTTTTTAACAGTTTCCAAATATAAGACTCTAACCTTCACCTTTTTTCATCCCAATCCAAAGCAAAGCCTGACAAAGACTCAAGCTGTTCTCCTGCAGCACAAGAATTGATGACAAGATTGGGATTTTTACTGGGGGAAGGGATCCCAACTTCTGCTCACATGGAAGAGAAAAGCGAAGTTATGGTAGGATAATGGAGTATAATATTATATTATATGTTCATCCTGTTTCAGAGAGGACTAATGTTATTTCCTCTGTCTGCTACTTGCAGTTACTTGGTATCTACCCAAATACCATTCCTTTTAATAGAGATATAGTAATAGACTTGGACTTCAATTTTACCAAGTGTTTGTTTTCAAGAATTCAAGATCAATTCACAATTTCAAAACACACAAACTGAATAGAGTTCTCATAATTTCTGGAGGTTAAATCCAATCTACTATGAACGTGAATAGCTTCTAGAATTCTCTCTGCTTTCAGTATTTAGGAGGAAGTTTTTCCCTTCTCTTTTCAATGATTTCCAAGAATGGAGAAGGCCAGCATTTTGTTAAAATGGGAGCATGCTTGTGTTTGTTTCTTCCCGAGAAGTTCACTTCAGTCAGGCAGTTCTCCTCTGTCATTTGGAGTAGAGGGATTGGGGAGAAGCAGGCAGCTATTATCCACATGAAACTCTTCTGCAAACTAAGACTCCACAGTAACTACCAAGCTCTGCTCTTCCCTCTTACTCTCTCCACTTTTAGTCCCAGCCCTCCTAAAATCTTAGTGCGTCAGTTTGGGTTTTCACACTGATAGTGAAGAATTAATAAGACTGCAGTTCTAGGTTTTTCAACTCAGAGAATAAATGCAGGAGGTGGAGGGGAGGGGTATCCAGTAAAGTGTTAAATAGAGAAGAAATCTGCCTCGCTGCAGCTTTTTCACTGAACTGTGAAATTCTCTTTTTAATTCAGCAGTCACTTTTTAAGAGTAGTATGAAAGATAAAGATTCCCAGTCTGCACAAAGCTTTCACTTCTTGAAGCTTTTACTTGGGAAATGGGCTCTTTGCTTTGCTCTTACCCCACCTGAGCCGAGGAGTCTGGGTCTGGCCCAGCAGGGTCCTGCCTGCTGTGCAGTGAGTGTTTTTGCTCTCCCCCGGCAGTGTGCGGTCGCCAGCCAAGGAGTGAGTCCCTGCTCCACCCTGACCAGCAGCACGACGTCGCCCAGCACCGACAGCCCCTGCTCCACGCTCAACAGCTGTGCTGGCAGGGCAGCAGCCAGCAGGGGCAGTCCCTGCGGCACCATCAGCACCCCCAGCTCCACCCTGGAGAGCAAGGACAGTGGCATTATAGGTGAGCATTTCCATGAGTGGTGCACGTCGTAGAAATTACTCTCCCCTTAATTGTGCAAGTCTGAGCAGCTGCTTTATGTCACTGTGTTTGGTTTTACACTGTCTGTGGGTCCCACTTTGAAAGATTGAAATCCTGTTCTTGGCTATAACAGCTGCTGTTGTAATGTGTGCATTTCTCTTCTTTTGTTTTCCTGGGGCAGTTCTAATTTCTTCACTTTTTCCTTTGACATAAGTAACTTCCTCTGTTTTTCTCCATTCCTTGTTTTCTTATGCCTTTTTTCTTTTCCATTCCAGAGGTCTTAACAGTGCTTTTCATAATGGTAAAGCATGGCAGGGCTTGAAGTTCATTTAATTTCCAGCTAAGGAAACAAAAATTCATGTGATTTCTTACGAGAATAGCCTAAATCAAACTGTTAAAAAAAAGTGCAGACTTTTGGGTAATTGGCATGAAAGTGAATTTAAAGTGGGGCATTGTGGAAGAAATGAACTTGTGTGATCCTCCTGTGAAAGATGGCTGTGTTGGGGGTATATGTGCATCTCCTGTGGGGAGTCTGTGGCCATTGGGGGCAGCCACCCTCACAGCCCAACTCTGGCAAGCTCCTTGTACAGCCAGCTGAGCATAAATCATTTTTACTGATCAGTTACCCTGAGAGACACTGTTTGTCCTGGGTCAAAACACTCTTGTATAAAACTTGTGTTTCCGTTGAAGAAAATGATTTTGTGTACTTATTCCATGTCAGGTTGATACATCAACTTTTGAGATAGCATGAACATCTTGATGTAAAGGAAAGGATGTATCAGAATTGTTGCTTTTGGAAAAAGAGCACAAATGTAGATACTGATATGAACATACTAGCCATGCTTGACAAGCTTGAAATAGTCTAAGAGTATGTCCATGCTCTAAATAATGTGAGAATGGCCTCATGATTGTTTACAATAGTGTACTGGCATGACAACATCATTACTGTATAACCGTGTGAGTACCATGGTTTTAAAGAAAATATTTTAGAGCAGTGATGAAAGTTGCTTATTGAACTGCTGAAAAGGAAGGATGAGTGTACAAGTGCAAGAGCTGGGGGAACCTCTGGTGGCTCCTTCAGTCAAGTATGGGTGGTTCATGGCTGCAGGACCATGTGGTAATCATCAGCTGCTCCTCTGCAGGGCTGCTGTTTGTGTCTCAAATTCCAGGAGAATTTAAACACCCCCTGTCTCTTGGCTACCCATGGCAGCACCCCTTACATCTGTAAAGGCATGAAACCAAGAAGAGGCACCTTTCTGATCCGTGCCTGTATCAGAGGCTTTTGGTTTTTGTATACAAGTATGTCTCTGCATTCAAATCCGTTATTAGCACATGTGCATTTTAAATTATGTTTAGCAAGAATGTGTTTTCTAATGTCTTTGACAGAGTTCATCCAGCCATGAAAATATCTTGCTCTTTCATGCTACTTATGTGGGCCTCCTTTGTATTTCTACTCTCCCTGTGTTTTCCAGACCAGCAGGCTGATGGGGAATCCGTCTTTTCTCCCTTTTCCTCTTTCTTACTTTACAGTTCAGGTTTCCCTTAGTTTTCCAGTGTTGTACTGCTGTAGCTGAATTCTTCTTTGCTTCTGTTGAGTTTGACATAGTAGTAGCAAAGGCAGGTTTTAAACTTCAGCAAAGAGCTAAGCAGCAGAAAAGATTGGGCTGCTTGCTGAAATAAAAGCTTTGCTGGGTCCTTGCTGCTGTGTCAGGATGGAAATCTTGAGCAGCCACATTTCCTGGAGCTGCATTTCACTGCAAGAGGAATCAAAGTTCTAAAGGTTTCATACTTCAAGAGGAGCCAGATTTTCTTGACACAACAATAAAAATAAAATAAATTAGTCATATGGAAGTACAGTCTAAGTGTGTGCAAAGATTAATGGAGTGCCAGGAAAGTTGGGTTTTTTTCTTCTACTTTCTAAATTGTATGTCATGTTATTGGTATTTTTTAGAGTACGAGCTGTTGAATTGAAGCATCCAGTCTTCTATTTGTTATGACTGTGGGCCTAAGCTGGAGGAAGGCAGAGTTGTACAAGTACCTCACTGTCCTGCACGGCCAAAGCTGCAGTGCAGCTGCTGTGGAAGAGCAGTTGGTCCTTCCTTGGCTGGACCAGGCCCAGCACTGCAGGAGCCACCCCTGGCTGCATTTTGTTAGCAGTCCAGTGTGCCAGAATGTTTTCTTTGAGGAATGGGCCAGTTGAGTGTAGCATAGCCACAAATATGGCTTTGGCCTTTAAATGGGTAGCCTGGGAAGGACTCAGAGTTCACATAGATACTATAGTGTGAAGTGGTTTTTATTTTATTTTATTTTATTTTATTTTATTTTATTTTATTTTATTTTATTTTATTTTGGTTATTTGATCCTGATGCCCTTTCATACTATTTTGTATTTTCCTCTGTTGCATTCAAGTGTTCAAAATGCATTGAGTGTTGGGTTAACCTTTAATAAATACTTGTTGTTCAGTTATTTTGTGGGAGTTTCATGTAAGTAATTGAAAAACTTTTAAATTAAACTTTAAATTAAAAATACTGAGTAGTTTCAGTATTAGTCATACAAAAGAGTATCTATCTGCAAAGTGTTCCTAACTGGGCAAGGAGGTTAGCATAGTTTTATCAAACATTACTTAAGTAGGTCTTCAGGAACATAAAATCTTCACGTTATTGCAGGAAGCCTTGATTAAATACAATCTCAGACAAGTACAGGCACACTGAGAACCCTCAGCGAGCAGACTGGAACGTTTGGATCCCACTGGGTAATGCAGTTGATGTTGTGTCTCATCAAGGGAATCACTGCAGCAGCAGAAAATGCTGTTCTGTACCACAGCATCCCAAAACACCTTAGCTGCCTTTTAGCTGAGGGTCTCTCTGGGTCTGTGTGGCTTGTTGCCTGGCATATGAAATTTTTATAGCAGAGAAAGCCCCCTTTCCCCCCAGGCCTTTATTTGAGGCTCTGATTTATACTGCAGCACTCTTTAAAAACATAAATCAGCATGTTTAATATAATCTGAAATTTTATTAATACACTCTACTGGTTCTGATTCATCAGGTGTCTACTCCTGTTTGCTTTTTCTGACAGTGAAATGTAGTGGGTGCTTAAGAAAGGAGCAGTAAATAGCTTGCTTGCTGGAAGTTTTCTATCAAGATTAGTTGCCATGTGTACAGGCTGATTGTCATCCATATGTGATTTTGTATTTTAGGTGAGACAAACCTGTGAACAACACTGCATTTTTGTCATTTATGTTTCACAGTGCCATTTGAGAATGGAAATTCTGATGTGTGTGCCACATTCCTCTGACTTTACTTGGTTCTTTTCCCTCTCTCTCAGCCACTATAACAAGTTCATCAGAAAACGATGATCGTAGTGGATCCAGCTTGGAGTGGAGTAAGGATGGGAGTCTCAGAGCTGGAAGACACCAAGGCATTAGCCGTGAGCGAAGGACAGATAATTGTTCACCAGTGGCAGAAGAGGAGGCCATTGGATCTTCGGAGAATTTGCCAAAAGACGTACCAACAGGAGAGGGACCCCTTCCTTACGCTCAGAGTTCTGCCTCTTTAATAATGCCTCGTCCAAACTCCGTTGCAGGTGAAGTCCTGAGGTCAAAACCCAAGGGTTTTCTTAATGATGGGGCATTGCTTTTGAATCTTTCTGTTGTTAGTATGAAAGTGTCTCTATGGGATAAAAAATAAATTAAAGCTATCATCCAGAAGGCTGTTACCATGCTCTTTGGTAGGTATTGATTAGGTCAGGACTTCTGAAACACTTCAGAAGTCCATCAGTTATTCCAGGACTCTGCCTGGTGACAGGTGGTGTATTAGCAGGTAATGCCCAAACCTGTTCTAACACTTTTGACCTTGCTGATGTGGTTGTTAGTCAGTAAAAAAATGAAACTGTCTCAATGGGAGAACCGAGGGCCATTTAAACAGGGAAAAACCCAGCTAAATCCATAATGAACTTGATTGAAATGCATTTTGTAAATGTTACAACATGAATGACTTTGTTGCCATTGTCTAGAAAAACTTCTCTGTAAGTAACATGTGGATGAAGGAGTGTAATAAATAATAACATTCTTTGTAACTTGCGTTGAGAGAAAAATAAGCTTCAGTTCTTTAATACCCTAGCAACGAGTTCAACCAAATTGGAAGATCTGAGTTACTTGGATGGCCAGAGAAGTACTCCTCTGCGAACCTCAATTCGCTTGCCGTGGCACAGCACCGCCGGCGGGAGAGGGCAGCAGGAAGGTGAGGCAGGGGTGGTTACAGCTGCTTTGTCTGCCACAGTCAGTCCTGAGCAGCTGGGGCTGCTCCTGACAGGCTGCTCTGCGTGTCTGCCAGCAGGATGCTCGCTTCCTCTTTGTCCTGCACAGCGCTGTGGTCTAGAGATGGAGCGTGTGTGCCTCTGTTACAACCAATAACACTTAAAGGCAGAAAAACTTAAGTGAACTCCTAGTCAAACTGAGCTTGAGGATTGTATGTAGATACTGTGCTGCCCTCTTCCATTTACAGCTTTTCACAGTCATAGATCATTGCTGAAACAGAAGTTGTGTAACATTACATTTGGCTAATGAATCTTCAGAGCATATTATTGGTGAATATTATTATTCCTGTAAATTTTAATGTATTTTGTGCAATCAAACACAAATTCTTCCCTAAGTCATCAGGTGTTTCCCAAACGTATATATCAAAGTAATCAAAGGTGTAACTACTGATCCTGTGACTTGAAAAGTACAGGAAAACAAGGTGGTAATTTTTTTGTATTACTTTAAGGGGCTTTTTTAAACAGAAAAATTATGTTATTCTCTGTACCATTTTCTGTTTCTCTGTAAATGTCTTTACAGATTTGAAGATCTAAGGCTGTGATGCTCAGCACATAGTTCACTCTAAACTGAAAAATGGCGCTTCCCCATTTGTCAAATTATTAATGTATTTTTAAGAAAACTTTTTGGATTCTATAACTTACTAACTCAAGTTCATTTGTAAAAAATACATTATACCTTTAGCTCTTTCCTCTGCAGTTTAATTCGTGCAAAAGTTACGGAGATGACCTGAACTAAGGCAATCAGATTTTATTGTGTTCATGGTGAAAGCACTAGAATGTCTGAATATGACTGATAGCAACAAAGCTACTAAATGATGTTACCTTCTGAAACCATGCTGTTTGATTGCAAGTCAAGATTCTTCTAATAAACTTTCCTCCCTGACATCTTTTCAGCTCGTTTCATCCCCTACAAGCCTCAGGACATTTTGCTGAAGCCGCTGCTGTTTGAGGTGCCGAGCATAACCACAGACTCGGTGTTTGTTGGAAGAGAATGGCTGTTTCACACCATCGAGGAAAAACTGCAGAACCCTGACCCAGCAGAGAGCAGGGGAGCAGTCATTACTGGCAATGTGGGATTTGGGAAGACTGCAGTCATCTCACGGCTGGTGGCACTCAGCTGTCACGGAAGTCGCATGAGACAAATAGCCTCCAACAGCGCGAGTTCATCTCCCAAAAGTATGTTCCTTGGCTGGGTAATGTCTGGGGTCATGTGCTGACATCAGGAGTCATGTTTGCTTTTTTGGCTTAAGGCAGTCAGACCTCAGCAAATCTTCAGCAAACACTTTTTCCTTAAAATGAGCAAAGGAAGGAGTGAAAATTTTGTGTTCTGACAAATACCTTCAGCGAGACATAACGTGGGCTCAGCCCGTCAGAGTGGTGGTAACACAGGGGCAGTGTGCAGGATCTCTTGTCTGGTCAGTGTGTACCCCAGACTCTGAGGCTGTGACTGCAGCAGCTTTGCCTCTCACAAGTTTGGAAAGGGAGCAGTGAGTGTTTCTTTCCTGCTGTGTACCCGCTGTGTATGCTTTCCACAGAATTTTTGTAGAGGTGAGAATAAAGCTGTGAAGGAACCCCTTCTGTCTTCTACTGGGATCCACAGCATCCTGTCACCAGACCAGTCCAGTGCCTACTTTAACTGGTTGGATGGTGAGACTGTCATTACTGCTATTCCTCCAACTGACGCTTCAAATGTTATTATTACTAATAATAGCAATGATGAATTTCCCAAGAGTTTCAGTCATATAGTAAGTACTAGTTTAAATGAGGCATTGTATGTGTAATTTTCTGAAGGAAACTCTTCACATCAGCATGGGGCTTTTTTCAGAAACTACAGTTTTGATCTAAAAGTCAGTTGAGTTGTTTTAAAATCGTAAAGTTGCGAGTGCATTTATCAGACTAGTTGCATGCTTCTTTTACAATGGTATTGCTCAGTTTGAATTTTTACTCTAGCAGTAGGGTAATCTGTGGTGTTTTTCTAGAAAGCAATCTGCTATCAGCAAATTTGGTATCTCTTGTATTTGTTGCTTTTCAAAGCAGGTGGTGAGTCCTGTCAGGAGATTCCCTTAAGCCAGTTACCGCCGTGTGCCCCTCTGTCCGCTGACACCAACACAATGAAGACTCTGACTTGTCCTGGTGCTCCTGAATACAAAACCCCAGCAGGGGATTCTGTCAGACGCCTTGCTTCAAAGGTGAGTTTTCCCTTCCCAAGGGATGTTCAGTGTGTTAGAGCCCTCTGACCTGGGGGCAGTTTGCCTTGCAGAGCCCTCCGGGAGGCTGCGGGCAGGGCTGGGGCAGGGCGGCACCTGGCACCTCTGCCAGCTTGGGCTGGTGAAATCGGCTGCCTGCCTCTTTACCTGTCAGGTGATCACGTGAATCCTGTGTGCTCTTAGGAGGAGTTGCCTTAACAGTTCCTCATCAGTTTTGTCTGGGTGTGGGAGGTTGGGATCCTTCCCTTGCCGAAGGAGCTGTCTGTTTTCGACAGGGAGCTGCTCAGTGTACCTTCCAAAAGCAAAATCTGGGGCAGGGGGAGGCAGGGAAGATAAAATGTTTACTTCTTGTATAACCCATCTATATGCTATGATACAGGTTGAGCCTGAACGTAGTTTTATTTCAGACTCTGAGAGTCTGAAGTCATTTTTGTGTTAGAGTAATATGTTAGGTGCTTCATTTTTTGCCGAAGTAGTAAAATTAATGAGGGTCTGGATTGCATATTTTATTTGAATAATTGTAGGGAAAACAAGATCTCTAACATTTGCAGTCTTTAAAGTGATGCATTTTTGTTTGAAGCAGTGTTACAAAAACCACTGAAGTGCAGGCTTTTTCTTCACTGCGAACACTGTGTTTTTCTTGTGGTTTGTTTTGGGGTTTTTTCCCCCAAAGAAATATGGGTTGTGTCCTGGTTTATTTTCAAGTAATACCCAGCTTTGGAATACTTGGAATAAAGGCAGTTGTCGCATTTCTCCATTTGCATATGTAAGCATGTCTCTAATAGTTGTCTGTCATTTACTTTTGCCTGATGATCCAAGTCGTCCGTAGGTGGTTACAGTGGGGACACGGTAGTGTTAGATGACAGCTGTTAGGTTACCTAGTCAGACCCTCAGGTTAATCGGCTGCTCACCCACTGTATCCAAATGCCACAAACTCACGTTGTTACGTTTTCCTGCCAGGATCTGACACTTTGATTTCCTCTCCTCTCTGCATGTGCTGCAATGGCAAAACCTCTTTCATTGCCTTCCTCCCTGTGCTGCCCCAGGCTGTCAGAGACTGTTCCAGCGTGGGATCTAACACTGAAGAGGATTTTGTAGTGGGGAGAGAAATTTAATAACACTTTCATCATAACTGCGCTACCTAATAACCAACCAAAATTCGGAAAGGGTAATGCCTTATACTTGGTAATTCTGCAGGTCGTTGCTTACCATTACTGCCAGGCTGACAACACGTACACGTGTCTGGTGCCCGAGTTCGTGCACAGCGTGGCAGCCCTGCTCTGCCGCTCACACCAGTTACCGGCCTACAGAGACCTGCTCCTCAGGGAGCCTCACCTGCAGAGCATGCTCAGCCTCAGGTCTTGTGTCCAGGATCCTGCAGCAGCTTTCAAAAGGGGCGTGTTGGAACCGCTTTCAGTCCTCAGGAGAGGTATGTTAAACAGAAGGTGACTGGGAAAGGGAATCCAAACTGCACAAAGAGTGGCGAAAATTATGAAAAACGAATAAAGCAGAACATTCCTGGAAAAAGGGATTCCTTAATTGTGCTTGTGGTAACAGTAACACATGGGTTTTGAACAGTTGATTTGTGTTTAAATTAAAATTCTGTGAAACCATTAAAGGTCAAGGAAACTTTATATTTACTTTTTTGCTAGAAAATGGGAAGACAGCTATTAGCTTGAAGTTAAGGCTGGCACTTTCACATTAAAGGATTTTGTTTTAAGATGCGCTTGAGTTTTGTCACATCCTTTCCAATTTCCTGGCCCTAAACACCTGCAAAGTGGATGTGGGGTACTGGTGTGCATAAAGATACATTTTTGTTTCTTGACATATGGAATTTGAGGATAAAGACGTGTCACTTTAAGGGAGAATGTGTTTTTATCCTTTCCTTTTTTATTTTCAAATTTCAGAGCAGAAGATTCCTGAGGAAGACTACATAATTTTGGTAGATGGTTTAAATGATGCTGAATTTCATAAACCTGATTATGGTGACACAATTTCTTCATTTATCACAAGTATAATCTATAAGTTTCCTCCTTGGCTGAAGCTTATTGTGACTGTAAGAACCAATTTCCAGGTAAAAACACCTTTTAATGCTTTTCTTACACTCAAAGAACAAATAATCATTTATATTGGTGCTGCTGCATTAATATGAAAAATACTGGGTTTAAAAGAACTCTCTTGGATTTTTTCCTTCCTCCCTTTGTTACGTGCTTATTTTCAGTGTAAAAATACAATCCTGGAGGCCTTTTCCCTTGTGAATCACTTTACTGCAGCTGTCAGTAGAGTTGATAATACCAGTAATGATGAGATTTGTGTGTTCCCTGGTACCTCAGGAGTGTGGTGTTAAGGTGCAGGTGTGCTTCAGGACAGCCTCTGAGAGTTTATTTCTTCTCTGCCGTCTTACCTCCAGCACACTGAGTGTTTAACTGGCTGAAGAGTTTATTTCTCAACTGAATTTTTGGGTTTAAAAAGGGATTTCTGTAGCAGGGACCATTCTTTCTCTGGAGACTGGAGAAGTGTGTCTTTGCTTAAAACATCTCACTAGTCTGAAAGTGCAGCTTTTTGAAATCCATTTAATTACATTAAGTGGAATAGAGCTCCTTTTTGTGTTGTGAAAGTCTGGAGACGTTTGTTAAACCTTTCTAGTATATGACTATGTAAGAAGTTTCTGGTTCTCAAACTTTAATTTTAGAAATTTTGAAGTTAAACTTCAGAAGTTTTTCTTTATGTATGAAGTTCGTTAGAAGTTGCAGAAGTGTTTCTTTTAAATAAAGGTCTTTTGGATCTTTCTTTAAATAAACATAAAAGTATTCTGTGTAACAGAAACATGGAAGTGTGTTCAGGTGCACCTGCTGAAGTGTCTGTGCTGTGCTTGGTACTCGTCCCTGCAGGCACACTGGGGATGTGTGCAGGGCACCTTCCTGGTGCATTGTCATGGAAGGTGAAAAGGGGAGTCTTCTCTCTCCTCATTTGTGATACTTGTTACTAAAACGTTCCTGCCCAATTGATCATTCCTTTTGTCTCCCCCTTTCCCTGGCCTGTCCTAGGGTCCAGTTCTGGTGATGGTTTTCCGTTTCCTTAACCCTGAAGTGGTCATTTCTCATCCCCTTCAGTTGTTGAGTTTGGTCAGTGAAATATTTGAGACCTTCCTATGAAAAGTGATAAAATGTAGAAATATGGTTCTACCTCTTATGAGGAGGCAATATTTGCAAAACCATCTCAGGGGTACTGAATTCCTTTCTAATCTCGTACTCACTACAAAAGGGAAATGTAGCAGAGATGCATTGTTGAGTTGTCAGTGCTGAAATACTGAAATGTCTTTGGTTTGTTTTTTTGGTTTGTTTTTTCCCCCTCTCTCCCTCACAGGAAGTGGTAAGTTCACTGCCATTTATCGCAATATCCCTGGACAATTTTCCAGACAACAAAGGAATTCACAATGATTTGAATGCTTATATTCAGTACAGAATTAATAACAGTCAGGAAATTATAAACAACATGTCTTTAAATGGAAAAGCTGATGCAGCTACAATTGGGAAAGTGAGTAACCACCTGATCATGAGGAGCCTGGGATCTTATCTCTATTTGAAACTCACTCTGGATCTTTTCCAAAAAGGTCATTTAGTAATCAAAAGTGCAAGCTACAAAGTAGTTCCTGTGTCTCTGTCAGAGCTGTACTTACTGCAGTGCAATATGAAGTTCATGACAAACTCTGCTTTTGAGCGAGCTCAGCCCATACTGAACGTGGCACTGGCATCCCTGCATCCCATGACAGATGACCAGATTTTCCAGGCTATTAATGCAGGACAAATAAACAGTGAACAACAGTGGGAAGACTTCAGCCAGAGGATGGAAGCCCTTTCGTGTTTTCTGATCAAAAGACGCGACAAAACGCGCATGTTCTGCCATCCTTCCTTCAGAGAGTGGCTTGTCTGGAGAGCAGAAGGTGAAAACACTGACTTCTTATGTGAGCCAAGGTAAATTAAAACTGCAGTAATTCATGTCCAAGTAACCAAAATTAGGTTTTGTATATTTGGTTGCAACAGTTGGTGAGAGGAAAGAGTGATGTTAAAATACAAGTACAACTAATTTTTTCCAAAGTGAAAACTTCCATACTTAGAGGTAATTTAGAGGTGACTTAAGATTCAAAGTTCACAATGCATAAATGATTCTGTAGAAGTCAGCAGTTTGCATCTGTCTTTGCTACCTTCATGGAGAAATGAGAGTGCTGTATTGTTACTAACACAGCAAAATTGTTGAGAATCCCATGCAGCATCACCTTGTCTATGTGATGGAGAGTGCAGGAATAGAAGGAACAGATCATTTGGGCTTTTTTAAACATAAAAATAATGAGACATTCTATGCTGTAATTGTATCCTGCTGGCATTGTTTCAGTTTGTTCAAGCTCAGTTTCTGTGACTTGGAGAGCCAGAGCTGGTTGAGTTGGAGACAGTGGCTGTTACTGTTGGTTGTGTTTTCACAGTCGGCTCCCTGGTTTTTGTTTTTTTGTTTGTTTGTTTTTTTTTTCCCATGTTCCTTGGGGTTTACAGCTTTTGAGTTTTACAAAAGAATAAATAATGCTGACATTTAAAATTATTACCAGCCCAAGACTTGCCTGAGCTTTCAAGTGGCTGTAACAGAACGAGTTCTGTAGGTGGGAGTGGGGAGTTGCAGCCTTGTGGAGCCCTGCTCCCACCACGCTGGGAACTCCCAGTGCTTGCCCAGGGGGCTGCCTGGGCCCAGCTGCTGACTGGGGAAAGTTCTGTTCAGAAATGTCTGAAGGTGGGGTGACAAGTCCCTTCCCACAACTTCCCCCTCAGCTGAAGAGTGCAGCTAGCATATGGCTGATTGCCCAGTTCCAGTGTATAGGCTGATGAACAAATGGTATGTGGTAACCTTGTTTTCGCAGCGTTGTGCCACTCTCACTGTTCCCTCGAACACTGACCACCACTAATGTTGGTGTAGAATTACTAAATACACGTTTTCTCTCAAGTTTTGCAAGTATTCAGTGTTCTAAAAGGATTGGCTTCTGTCTGAGATGCCTGCAGTTCCTGGCTCTGAGAATGCACAAGGGAGCAGTATGCAAACCACTTCAAAGCTGACACAGGCCCCCTGTGAGGGGACAGCACAGAAACAAATACCAGGAGTGTTTCATCTTCAAAATTCGCCTTTTTTCACTTTTGCATTATTTCATTATGGAAAGAATTTTGTTTAGATGTCATGGTATGTTTCAGTGGTCTGGCAAAGTTGAACTGTTACAACAGGCATAAAGAACTGTTAGAATATTTACTGAAATACAGTTATAAAAGTGGTTCTCTCTTAATCCTTTTTATTAGGAATGGACATGCTCTACTGGCTTTCATGTTTTCTCGGCAGGAGGGAAAGTTAAACCGCCAACAGACTATGGAACTTGGCCATCATATACTTAAAGCTCATATTTTCAAGGTAAAGCTTGCACCTTAGAAGGCTATATGATCTATTTTATGAACACATTGTAGAGATTCTCTGCTGACTTGCTTGAAAAATTTGTTGGGAGCTTACGCAAAATATTTGGTAGTGTTATTGATCAAGATTTTATTCCTTTTTATCCTGATGTGTAGATTAAAATAGGATTTCTAATTCTATAGAGCGATTTCCTGTTGTATCATTTCTGTTAGGGTCTCAGTAAAAGGACGGGAATTTCTTCCAGTCATCTGCAAGCCTTGTGGATTGGTTATAGTACTGATGGACTGTCCACAGCCCTGGCTTCCCTAAGAAACATCTACACACCCAACGTGAAGGTAAGAAGCTTTGTCTGGCACTGGGCAGGGGAACGCCCAAGTCAGTGTAACCCTTCAGCAGAAAAGCTGAACTCTTTGTGACGAGCCTCCACGTACTTCTGTTTGCTAAAGCTCAAATCAGTTTTCCTTGATAGCACTGATGGAAAGAAGGGTTTTTGCTTGCACTCACACAGGTGAGTGTGTGGATGCATTTTTTGGGGTTAGATGTCTCAGGTGGCCTTGCTGGGCAGAGCTCGGTGCTCTTTGCTTCTGTGGGGGGAAAGTGTCTGTTGTAAAAGGGGGAATACTGTGAGAGGAAAGGATTTAAAATACCACAACTTTGCACTATGATTTGAATCCCCAGGTGATGGATAGTGAAATCCAAGTCAGTCAGTTGGAATTTGAGCCAGCTGCTAAGGCTTTTAACTGGAAATCTGTGTGTACATCAACACACATGGGCATGCTCTGGCCGATTTCTTGAGATTTTCTTTTTATGCAGTCTGGTTTCTCTGTTAATGGAGGTAGTTGCAGCAGAGTAGCAGCAAGTCACATGTGCAGTTCTGATGAGTAGTGAGTTTCAGAGGAGAGACAAGTCTTCTCTTGGGAGTGCAGTACTCAGTAATACAATAATGTATTTACTAAGAGAAGATTTTAAACTGCTGTATTGCTATATACGAGTTAAAGCTGATGTCTGCTAATAAAATCTGCATCGGAATTAGGGAGTAACAAATGAGTACCTGATCGAGATATCAAATTCAGACAAATCTGAGGAAAACATTGGTTTGTTTAAATTAAATTTTAGGTGAGTCGGCTGCTGATTTTGGCAGGAGCAAATGTGAATTACAGGACTGAAGTCCTGAATAATGCCCCAGTGCTGTGTGTTCAGTCACACCTTGGACACGAAGAAATGGTCACTCTTTTACTGGAGTTTGGAGCTGCCCTTGATGGAACTTCAGAAAACGGGATGACAGCCCTCAGTTACGCAGCCGCTGCAGGGCACATGAACATCGTGTCACTGCTGTGCAGGAAGGGTGCAAAGGTAAGCTGCTGCACAGAGATTGCCAAACCTGCAGTCAGAAGACTCATACAAAGGCCTAAAAAAGCTGTTATTGATTACTTCAGTGTGTAATTATCAGGCATAGGCTTGAGGGGTGAGTCCAGACTGCCGTGAAGCACAACCCTGTGGCAGAGCCGTTCAGCCAGTTCTGGGTGCCCCTCCCTGCCCACGTTCATGACCTGTTGTCATCAGCCTGTCAGTGACTGCTACTGAGAGTGTTGGAGCCCTGTAAAGCCGAGGTCAAAGGCATCCCCAGCTGTCCTCACCCACCCTCTGGTCCCCTCAGAGCCGCTGGCTGTCCGGCAGGCCAAGCACGAGCTCCCCTTGGCGAGCCCAGGCTGACTGGTCCTGCTCACCTTGTCCTTCCTGTGCTTGGCAGTGCTCTCCAGGATTAGTTTTTCCATCACCCTCTCAGCTGCTCAGGTGAGGCTGTTGGGCCTGTAATTCCCCAGATGTTCCCGTTGTGCTGGAAGTCAGGAGTGCCCTGAAGTGTCTGCTGTCCACGGCCTTTCCCTGCATCTTCTAACCTCAGGTGTTCCTTTCCCCCGTTCAGGCTGACCTTGCAGACAAGAAGGGCCAGTGTGCTTTGGTCCACAGTGCCCTGCGAGGGCACTGCTCCATCCTGGAGTTCCTGCTGGGCCTGGTCTGGGCCCCGTCCCGGGAACAGGAGTCGCTGAGGAAGCGCCAGGCGCTGCAACAAGCGCTCACAGCGGCTGCCAGCATGGGCCACTGCCAGGTGGGTTGGGCATTCGGGTACTTACAGGTCTCTGAAATCATTACAATTGTGCAACAGGGCTTGCAGCTATTTTTAAAAGAGGCTTGGAAAGAATTGTTGACACTTCTGATATTTATTGTGGTACGTATTAGCAGCTGGTTTAAATGCTCAAGCTGAGCATCCGATAATATGGTTTGCTTCAGGATTTGTTTATATGTCATTTTCTGTCTACTTTCTCCTCTCTGTTCTTGGAAGTAGTCCTATATCTCTAGTGGTGGTGATGATTTTCTGTATCACTGATCCACCCGAGTATGTTTCTACTTCAGGCTGAATTTTTTCTTTGAATGTTTCATGGCATGCAATCACACAGGCTTCAGTTTTTAGCTTGATGCACATGTCAACTTACAGACTTGAGCTCAGTGTCACTTCAGACAGAAATTTGGGGAGGAACACTAAAAATAAACACATAAGAAGTACTTACAATGCTTTACATATTTAGGTGATAAAAGTATGTCTTCTGTTGATTGGGAAGACAAACTGTAACCTTGATAGAAAAGTAATGGGTAAGTAAAGATACTTGAATGAAGATCAGCTGGGCTAGGGGACTTAGTTCTGTAGTGAGCAATGTACCAAAGTGGAAACAAAATCTCTTCAGTAAAGCTGTTTCAATATTTACTTCTTTTAAATCTATTTTTAAATCACTATAAGGTAAAGAATCTGATCTTTGAAGTTGTTTAGATGATTCAAATATAGAAATGTCTACATGCAGGTTATTTATTATATGGTATATCTGCCATCACTGTCCTACAGTATAAACTTGAGGATTCTGAGCTGTGGTTAAGTTGGATGAATTGATAATTCCTTCACTCTCATGGAAGTTCTTGTTTGCTGTCCTCTGATTAAATGAAAGCAGTCAACTCTTGAATATCAACAAGAGATCACATTAGTCATAAATATATACCTGAAAAATGTCCATCTTTCTCTGTTTTTAAGACATTAAGAAGCTGTATTCTTTGCTAGAAAGAAGATCTGTGTGTTTCATGAATTTTAGTAAATTATATCCTAGCATTTTGAATTCTGGGATTTTCCATACGTTGTATCCAACAGTTTTCAGACAGCCTGAAAACACCCAGATCCTTTCTCCTTTCCTGCCTTTGTTTTCTCCTGTAGCATCCCAGACTTTGTTAGTGCTTGACTGCAGCCTCAGTGACTATGTGCCTCATTAGAAAATCTGTTTAAAACAGGCATTAGAAAAAGTTTTAATTTAATAATCTTTTAGCAGGTGCTTTTAAAGCACAGTTTTCCTTAATATAGTAGAAACACAGCAAAACTTAATTTAAAGTTTATTTCAGCTTTAAAAATTACCATTTATCAACATATGCTTAGACCATTCTGGGAAGAAATTTAGAGAAACAGGTAAGATGCAATCAAAGTGGAAGGAAAAACCTAGGTATCACCATTTTACAAAATGTATGCAAATATTCTCCTCATTTTTGCTGTCTTGTTTTTCCTCACTGAACTGGGATGCTTTATTTCTGCCATTGTTTATTTTGGTTATTCTGTTCTATAGAGGCCACATGGGAGCTCGTTAAATCATACTCATGCCAAACAACAAATTCACAGAAGAGCACTGGGCTTTTTAAAAAGGTTTTCAATAACATTCCCTTGCCTTCAAGTCATTCTAAAATCCTACTGAATTGGTTTTGAGCAATACTCATTTTCTTTTCCGTTGATTTGATGCACTGAGAGAGAAGCACTCTGACTTGTTTTGCATCTTTTCTCCCTTGCTGTATCATACAAGTGACAACTGATGCTCTTGTGGCTCAGCACCTCTCTGCTCACTGTTCTTGGCAGGTGGTTCATTACATCTTGACAGTTGTAAAAGACCATGACGTGGACATCAATGACACTGATGCCTTGTGGGGAGAAACAGGTATTATTATCTCATGTGTTTCCTAGATCGAGTTGCTAATTCAAGAATAAAGAGTTTTTAATATTACTTTTTAAATTCAATTTTCTATAATAAAAATAATGGAAAAGACCAGTTTTAATAGAAAAAATGCAGTTTATAAGTATAAAGTATATTTATAAGTATAGTTTTAACTTACTGAATCTATTCATCTCAAGTATTGAAGAGTTGAAGAGCTGTTTTATATTAAAATTACTGTAAAATACTGACTTTTTAACTAAATGGAAAATTGTGGAAATACAGTGCTTAAGTTTCAGTGTAGAATTTTATGGGATTCTCTGTCTGAGAACCTTAGTTTAAATACCATTAGTTTCCAGGAAATGCTGGGCCATAGCCTCATTTGTTCTAATTCGGCAGTGGAAGAGAAGTCCTGCCTTTGGACATCTGGGGAAGGCCAGAATCGTTTTTAAGGCAGAGTGCAATGCCTGCACTGCAGTTCCCTGCTGTGCCTTGTGAGGGGCATCTCTGCCCCATGGGAGCAGCACTGGGATGGTGATCAGTGGCCTCTCACATCCCGGAGAAGCAGATGTGCTTCATTCCTACAGGTGTACAAAACCCTTGTTGCAAATCCGGTGAATTCTAAAAGCCATCCGTTTCTAAATGAATTTTGTTCTTCAGTATTTTCCTGTCAGTGTTTTTTATTGAAATCCTTGTGTAATACATTGGGAATCCTCACTCATTGAGGAAGTGAACTCCCTGAAAGGGGGATTTTTGAACAAGACTGGACTCTTTTGCTTGTAATATTGATACCATAACAGTTACTTTCCAGTTGTTCAGCTCTAATTTTAATATTACTTTTTAAATTCCAGTTTCATCGACTGAGGTGGGAATGGGTAAGATAGTGCTAAAAAGGAAAAATTTACTTCTTCCTGCAGTGTTTGTAATTTCCTTTACTTTCAGCATTCATTGGAACTTAAGAAAACTGGATCATGTTTGAAAATGCTAAAAATGAGTAAGAGGAAATTCACAATTTGACCCACTTCTTAGTATAAAATGCAGGTTATTAGGCTTTAGAAACTGGAGGGGCAAGTCCCTTGCCGACTCTTGCATAAATCACACATGAACTCGTTTTCTAAACACTGTTGTTGGCATGATTGGTGAGGCTTCAACACAAACAACGAAAGTTAAAATTCAAGTTCTGTTTAAAACACAATATGAGCAAAATAGAAGAGGGAGAAAAATCACAACGGGGAAAGTATTTTCCTTTTTTTGTTGTTGTTTTCACCTTTCAGTAAGGGTCACAGTGAAAAGCGGGAAGAGTGGGTATTCAGTAACACTCACATACTGTGCATGTGTCCAAAGGCCAGATAAGCCAAGAGCTAATGTTGATGCTTTCTCTAGCACTGACGGCGGCGGCAGGAAGAGGGAAGCTGGAGGTGTGCGAGCTGCTGCTGGGGCACGGGGCGGCCGTGGGCAGAGCCAGCAGGAGAGGCGTGGCCCCGCTCCTCTGCGCCGTCCGGCAGGGACACTGGCAGGTCTGCACAGCTCCGGGCTCCCGGGGAGCTGGCCCCCACTCCTCCCACCTCTAGGTTTGAAAATAATCGGGGTCAGGTTTTAATACACGTTTGCATCTGCTTCAGAGGGATGTGCTCAGAAGCTTCACTTCCAAACCCCTTGTATACCTTGAAATAATTTAAAAAGCACGTTGGCCTCACAACAGCCTCAGTTATAATATACCTGCAAAATAATGTGAGTTAAAATATTTTATTTCCTAGACCAAGATCAGAGGTGATTTCAGCCCTTTCATACTGGTGCTGTGCAGAGAGGGCACCTTGGATTCAGGAGCCTTCCTCCTGCTGGCCTCTCCTGTCAGGAGAAGGCCTTGAACTGTAGTCTGTGTTTGAGCTACACAGAACTTCTGTGGTTGCCATAAATACCACCTTAGTCTTGTTTTTTTAGAAATTCATGATATTATGGCTGAAATCTCAATCTGCCAATTTCATAAAATTATAGAGTTGGTGAGATTGGAAAAGCCCTCCAAGACCAAGTCCAGTAGTTCCCCAGCACGGCTGAGGCCACCAGTAACCCATGTCCTGAAGTGTTACACCCATGCGGCTTCTAAATCCCTTCAGGGATATGGCAGATGGGAATTCCACCCCTACCCCTGTGCCAGGGCTGGACAGCACTTTCTGAGCAGAAATTCTCCTAATACCCAATCTAAACCCCCACTGGTGCAAGGAATGTATTTTGAAATTGATATTTTCTGTTTCAGATTGCTAAACTTCTAGTGGAGCATGGGGCTGATGTGAATTTAAGCGACAAGCAAGGCCGGACACCACTGATGGTGGCTTCTTGTGAAGGACATCTGAGCACTGTGGAATTTCTTCTTTCTGAAGGTAGAAAATAAATAGATTACAGCGGCACCAGGGGTTGCAGCTGGGTGAATTAAGCAATTTGTTTAAACAGAGAATCTTCATAACAAAGCTCATTTTAATTTTACAGGTGCAACTGTTTCCTCCCTGGACAAGGAAGGACTGACAGCTCTGAGCTGGGCATGTCTGAAAGGCCACAAGGACGTAGTTCAGTATTTAGTAGAGAAAGGTGCAGCAACTGATCAGACAGACAAAAATGGACGAACACCCCTGGACTTGGCAGCTTTTTATGGGGATGCTGATATTGTAAGTATAACAAAACAGAAAATTCAAGAAAAAGCTATAAAAATTTAGTCTAGAAAAAGTATGGCCTACAAAAACAGGAAATTTGGGGAAGTAGCCAAGATGGTTACACTGCTCTCATCTTGACTGCAATGGAAATGTTTGCTCAGGAAAGCATTTTCTAGATTAAGTAGAAGCCCAGAATTACGCTGCAAAGCCACAGAGGTCTCTTCTCAGGGTCCTGGTCAGTTGGTGCCTTTGTAGAGGAAATACCCCAAGAGGTGTAAAAAGAGGAAGGGCACACTCAGGTCTGCGTGCACTTGGACAGACCCACGAGGTCAGCAAGGAACTAGACAGAACATCACATGCAGCCTCTCACATCTGCGTTTCTGCAGCTTGCAGACAAGATCTGTTTCAGGTGCTGCTGTGGCATGTAGCTTGCTGTAGCACATTGTCCCATTCAGCCTTCGTCTGAATTAACTTGAAATTGTAAATAAGCCCTCAGGTTCCATAGCGGCTTTGGTAGTTTTCAGACACTGTGTGTGTTTTTGCCCGTGACACTGGGCACTGGAGACTGCTGGAGAATGAGGGGTGTCCAGGCTCCCTCCTGTGCAGGTCATTGTCCTGGAGTGGTGCCAGCTCCCATTTCCCCGGCCACGCTGGTCCCTTCAGTAGGTCTGTGCTCAGCCACTGGCCAGGCTGGGACAGGGGCAGTGAAGAGGCCCTTGAGCAGCCCTGTGGGGCCTGTCCATGGGCAGGACAGCATCACTGCTGGTGGCACCTGGGCAGGCGCTGGTTGTGGGAAGGAACTGCTGCCTCCCTCCAGGCTGCCCGTGCTGCGGTGGGTGTGGGATGGCTGTGCTGTACTCTGCAGCGTATGCTCAGTGTGTTTCAAAGAAGATTACTGATGCCTTGAATATTTCATCGGTCTGCCTTTGCTACCACAAGCCGTGTTACGAGGCATGTCTCATTTCCCCTCACAGGTGCAGTATTTGGTGGAGAAAGGAGCAATGATTGAGCACGTGGACCACAGTGGCATGAGGCCGCTGGACAGAGCCATCGGCTGCCGCAATACCGCAGTCGTGGTCACGCTGCTGAGAAAGGGAGCTAAGCTAGGTTAGTGAAACTGCCCTGCCACGACAAACTGGATTCTGCTCTGCCAGAACTAGTTATTTCTGTAACCTAGATGAAATAAAACACCAGATTTTTGCAGGCTGTCGGGTCTGCAGATGCCCACCCAAGAGAAACAGTCTCCTTTAAAGGCAGAGACACAAGACTCACTTCAGAAGTGAGGAAACACAAGGATTTTATTTTGCTCCTTCGATGTGTGCTGACAATGAGGTCTGGAGGAGTCACTGTGTACGGTTACTCTGCCTTAATATATTGCCTTAAGACAAGAAAATGATGACTATGCTATTACTGATACAAAACTCTGGCACTATTAATGATTTTTATAAGAAGTTTTACTTTTAAATAATATTCTTCTAATAAACTATGGAACTGTTTTTTTGCAAAGGGTAGGCCAAAAAAATGTAAGTCATGGTGCAGGTGTGTATGTGATAATTACTGAATATTTAGTACCTTTGAATCACTATTTCATATTATTATTCATATCACTTTATATTACTTGGGTAGTAAGTGTGATCAAATACAGGTTCTTACTTAGGCCTGAATTTAATTGTGACTTCTACACATTCCTTCACAGGGGTGAAATGTTTCAGATCATTTAATAACTGGCTGCTGTCCAGGTGGCGGCATAGATGTATTTTAAATGTGTACACCCTAATTATGATAATAGTAATGCTGGTTCCATGTAGGTGGAACATGTACTGAAGTAGGACCAGGCTTTCTACTGTAGTAGACAGCAGAAACATACTTTCTTCCCGTTTGTCAGAGACCCTTAAATTTTAACTTGCAGGAAATGCAGCATGGGCAATGGCCACCTCCAAACCCGATATTCTCCTGATTCTTCTGCAGAAACTGATGGAAGAAGGAAACACACTGTATAAAGTAGGTAGATTTTTATTTTTTCTGGCAGCAGAACACTGGACTTCTGCCTGAAGGCAGACTGAATGCCTTTATGCTTCCTTTTCAACTATATAATCTATTACACTCTGTTTAAAACCAAACAAGAATTATATATGATTTTTCCGGTACTACTAGTACATATTAGTGCAAGTATTATCCTTGTCAAATGCCATTAAGCATTTGAGTTCAGAAGGAAACACAAACTGTGGTTAACATGCAGGTCTCGCTGTGCTTGTCTGACAGTGTAGTTCATAATGTGTATATTTATTAAAAAATATGTCTCTGTGTTTTCTACTTGAAGGGTAGATGTCAAATATAAATATCCTTTTTGGTAACAGTATTGCAGTATTAAAAGTTTCTGAAAACCCTCTTGTTCCCTTAAATTTACAGAAAGGCAAGATGAGGGAAGCAGCACAGCGCTATCAGTATGCGTTAAGGAAGTTCCCAAGGGAAGGGTTTGGTGAGGAAATGAAAGCCTTCACTGAGCTGAGAGTTTCATTATACCTGAACTTGTCACGGTGTCGCCGCAAAACAAATGTAAGCTCCTGCTGTTAGTCTGCTGCCTCTCTGGAATTGGGAATCTGAGACTTGTATGCTACTGTGTTACTGGTGTATGTGGACATCTATCTGTGCTATTTTAGAATCCTTCTCACTGTGTCCTGATCTTGGGCTTTATCATGTCAATAAATGGGTGGTTTATAGGATGAGGGCATGTAGCCATGGGGGAGCTGTTGCAGCTGGTCTTCCATCATGCAGTTGTTTTGGAATGAGGAGCTGCTGGATCTTTGTGGTGTTTTTAAAAGACCAAATGGAGACCAACTGCTACCAGCCTTTGTTACCAAACAGCACAAGCAGGTGCCACAGCTGTGCCCGTGTGTGCTTTGAGCAAATGGCTGCTCGTGCTGGCTGGGGCGGGAGCCTCTGCCGCGAGCGCCGGCGGCACGACCCGGGGCTGGCAGCTGCCTTTGTCACTGTGTGTGATTCCTTTGTCAGGATTTTGGTATGGCTGAAGAGTTTGCTACCAAAGCCTTGGATCTGAAGCCCAAGTGTTACGAAGCCTATTATGCCAGAGCAAGAGCCAAGAGGAACAGCAGGTACTGTTTGATTCTGTGCAGCTGTCGGCACAGATTTCTTTTAATTTGCTATTTCTTAATAGCTTGTTCTTTTCTGCTAGTTATATTTCAACTCTGAAAAGAAAAAAAATATTTTTAGTACACTTTGCATCCGTACTAGGTCTCTCTATCAGGTGAAGCCAAACCACATCCAAATAGCAATATTGAATACTCTGTAAATACTTAGGAGGCAGTCTAGAAAGTAACAAATTCATTTGAAGAAGGATTATTTTAAGTGTAATGGTGAATGGATCCGCTCCACATGACAGCACAATGTGGCCAGCAGTGTGCCACCCAACTCCAGCATTTCATTTTTTATTGCCAAGTTTATGATTTATTACTGGCTGCTTTGATAGGACAGAATATGATGAATCATTAGCAGTTGAAGACAGAAACAAGGGGAGAGAGGTGGAACTATCTCTTTAGGCTGGAAGAAAAACTATAGTGGTGTAGCTGAAGTACAGGAAGAGGTCTTTTCTAAGCATACCAATAAATGGTCATGAAGCAGAGTTCAGCAGGTTCCCTGCTCTGGAGGTAGCTGTGAAGAGCTTGTGAGACAAAGTGTCAGTTCCTGGTGTTCCCAGCAGAGAGTTCTCCTGCCTGCCTGCATGTGGTGCCAGGATGCTTGTGAGAAGAGTTTAGGATTGGGTCTGCACTTCCACCCTAGTTAAGAATTTCCTGAGGTGGAGAACTTCCAGTTCTAATTAGTCACCACCTGCAACAGGAAGCAGCAAATCAGGGTATTTCGCTGCAAGGGTGGATTAGTAGTAGGCAATGCTGGGTCTCAGATTTGCCCCAGTTTTCATTGTTTACTTACTTCTTCCTAAACAGAAAACTACTTGCTGCTCTCGCTGACCTACGGGAAGCCACTCAGCTGTGCCCCAGCAATCAGGAGATAAAACGTCTCCTGGCTCGGGTGGAAGAGGAATGCAAACAGTTCCAGAGAACACAACAACAGAAGCATCAGTCTCCACAGCTACTTGAACAAACCAACAACTCTGATAATGAGGAGGAAGGCATTGTACCAGGTGTGAATGATAATTTTCATCTTCAAGACAGGGAAGATGAGTTGCCGCACCCCAGTGAATCTGCTTCCCCTCCACAAAGGCTGCAGTGTTCCTCAGCTGCTGCTTTATTTAGCAGGACCCTTCAAGAAGGTGCTCAGAAAGCTCAATCTGTGTCCCCTCAAAGCAGAACAAGCAACAAGTACTTGAGAGAGCCTGGCTTGATCATGCAGCCAACAAAGCAGGCACAGATTGTAAAAACTAATCAGCATCTGAGCTCCATCCAGCCTGGATCTAAACCAGGAAGCAGTCACTGTAGCACCAAGACACAATTGTCTTTGCAGCATCTTCCCCACAGTCCCTTGCCCCTCCGGCACTCTAGAAATCAACACGTGGATGGGACAAGCACATTGTCATCTGGGAGCATTTCCACAGATCCCACTGATGAACTGCACAATGAGAAGTTTGTGTCCAGCCAGCGCTCGCATCAACAGCATCATGAGACTCTCTCTTCTTGTTCTTTTGCTAGTAAATCTAAACCTGGTGACACACCAACAGCCTCTGCTCCAGTGAATTTCAGTGACTCAAGGCAGCAAAGCTCTGGACCCTGTGGTGGCTCTTCTGCTTCTCCATCCAGTAGTGTGATTCTTGCCAGCTCATCAAGCAGCTTCACTTCAGCCAGCAGTTTGTCAGGCAGTGTTAAGGGGCTGGGCCCAGATGTTCGACTGAAGGAGACCAGCGCCAGTCAAGCTCAGGGTACTGAGCACCGACCTCGCAATACCCCGTTTATGGGAATCATGGACAAGACTGCAAGGTTCCAGCAGCAAAACACACAGTCCAGTCGCACCTGGCACTCTCAGGCAGCAGATGGATTAGCCACAAGCATTGCTTCTGCTGGCATTCAGCCCTCCAGCTTGGAGCAGTTCTCAGTTAAACACTACTCAGCTAAAGGATCCTCTACAGCCGCTGGCCCGGGAGATGGCAGCCAGAGCAGCGTGGAAGCTAAAGAACGTGAGGAGCTCACGTGCCAAATCCCTCCCCAGTGTACAGACAGCAGATCACCCAGCCAAGGGTCTCTTTTATTCCCCGATGCTGTAGCCAAACTTCCATCCCACAGCACTCAGGACGGCCACCTCAGTCACGTCACCACGGCAAAACCAAAGCGATCGTTCATTGAATCAAATGTATAAATACTGCTCTGTACAGTGACAGGGTGGCCCTGGCTCACAGCATTAGGGTCTGACTGCCTGGGCATGGCTGGGTCACAGGGAGCAGTCTTTAATGGGATACAACCACTTCCAACTGTTCCTACCATCACAGGGCAGTGACAGTAACTGGAATAACAAACTCGTGTAGAAAGACTCAATTAGGTTGGCCTAGGAGCTTGAGCAGAGGAATCCTTTCCATTACATGTTACTATTAAATAAGCATTTTCTTTCACATAGGGCTTCAATCTTGATTTTTGGATCTCTTGCATCTCACACATAGTACTCGTGCCTCTCAAATGCTTACATGCTGTTTTACAGCAGTGCTAAGGGAGATAAGCTGCTGCAGAATACTCAGATCTGAACATGCATGCATTTTTTTTAAATCAAATTATTTTATCACTTTTCTAGTGGGATCTAATTTGGGTTGCATGATGTACATTTTAAGAACCATAAATAATTTGTGTATGAGTAAACTATAAGCAGCCATGCTTTGACATGTAAATATAACTGGTTTTAGTAAATAGAAGAAATTAAATAAAATGAGTGACATTTGCATGTGTATTGAGAGGCTTTGACCATATTGGTTACTGCACTGAAGAACACAATATTATGGCCTATTAACAATAATCGCACTTTATATAGGGTATCTAATCACCTTTGGGTGCTATCTTAAAGCAAAATGATCTATTGTTTATTTGTGAAAAGGTACAACTACTAAATGCTTAGTAAATGTTTTTATGGGAAACCCAAGAAAGGGAGGGAGTGAACGTGAAAGTTTGAGGAAAAGCATATGTGCAGTTACATGACCATGATGAAGTTGAGAAGTTGGTTTTTTGAGGAAATGAGGGGTTTTTATTGGCAAGAACATTCTGAAAATGAACTGCTGCAGTGACATTCCTATGAGTGCAATTCAGGTGGAGTGCTCAGCTTTATACTCTTTCCATCATGCTTGATTACAGTGTTCTGTGTACATTGTAAACAGCTGTACCCAGCTCTACGCATCCTTTTGCAGTTTGCATCTTTACACTTCAGCTTATTTATTGTTTACTGTTTCTTTGATACTTTGTACAAGTCCTATATTAGTCTTGTCCTGTAGTTCTATTTTTGCACAGCTACTGTACTCTTTCCATACAAAATAAAGATTATTAATATACCTGTGGGATGAGACGCAGTCCCTGATGGTTACAGGAGAAACTCTCTCCCAGCTTTTCCAACTACGTGTCTAGTAATGGGGAACAAAGACATACACATTCTGGTTTATTACAGTAGAAAAAGAAATACGGATCATATACTTTGCTATTTCTTACCTTCTGAAAGACTGCTTGGCAAGATGAAACTCAAAACTCATAAATGTAAAAATTTTATTTGAAAAACTGGGTTGGAATACTTGATTCTTAAACAGAAATACCACAAAGTAGAACTACCAGGAACTTAAAGTTTTTTGGGAGTTTCCACCAGTGAAGCTTGAACCAGCCACAGATAGAAGAGAAACACAACTTTTTCTTTCCATTTGTTACTGATACAATTAATTCCTCCAGCTGCATAAAATTTCAATTGATTTTAACAAACAAAATTCAAAATTAAGTGGTTTAACTATTTCTGCTGAGTCTCTAGCCAGCGACTAATGGCCATTTTTAGTGTCCTGTTTGGTGTGAGCATAAGAGAGTGGAGAGGAAGATTCGTCATGGGACTAGATCGTCTATTGCTGATCCAGTTTTCCATTGCTTCCCTTTCGTAGGAATAGCCATCTGCAAAGAAACCATTAAGAGAAGCTCATACTACAGAGGCTTGGGCACTGTGCAGTTAAGGGAAGTAAGGAAATACATCCAAACAGGAAAACTGAAATCCAGAATCAGTACACTGTATGTGAAATCTTTACTGTGGGTATCAACACTTCGGCCTAGTTTCATGTATCTATCTGCCTGCAGAGCACCAAAATACATTATGCACAGGTTAAATAACACTTTCTTTTCAGTTTGAATGACCCATAGTGTGAAGAAGCTCATTACCATCAGTTGCTTAACAGAGCTGAAGCCTGCTGCTCTGCCGAACAGAGCCCTCACCACCTGACCAGGTTCAGGACTTTGGCTCTTAGAGCTGGGAGCTGAACCAGCTGATCCTTGAACAACAGAAAGTAGGCCCCAGCTGTCAGTCACCCAGGAATATCTCTGTGCTGCAATACAAACCCGGGCTCTATGCCCCTCCTATAACACAGAGCTATACTCGTCTCCTTACTCCTTATTGAATAAAGCCACCAGCACTCCAGCAGCTGGAAGTTTTTATATTTTGGCCATTTTTAATTCTCAGAAGTTTGTCCTAATACCTCAGAACTGGATGAAGAACTGTTCACAAAGCAACAAAAAATTATACTGATCTTCTGATGCTTGTATGCTCCTCCTTCCCTCTCCCGCAGTAACAGAACTCAGAACTACAAAACACTAGTTCTTCACAAAATGTTTTCACTACGTAACATCTTATGCTGCTGGCATATCACAGTTCCGGGTGCTTGCTGCATTTAAAGGAGTCTCATTCTGTACAAACTTTTAACTAAGTGCCCCATAGATGGTGTGCTAAGCATAGTAATGAGCCTGACCCGGGGTTTGTTGTTTTGTTTTTTGGTTTTTTTGGGGAGGGGGGAGTGGTTTGATTTGTTTGCTTTTTGTCCCACTGAATGCACAATTCCAGTTTGCACTTACTGAGCCAACACTGTAATTAGGCTTGTAATTATATTTACAAAGGCACATAAAGGGAGTCAAAAAAAGGAAGAAGTTGCTTGATACAGTATTTTCTCCATATCAGAGCTGTAATTCAACAAACGTTAATCACAATTCTGGTTTGTTGTAACAACTATTTAGAATAGTTTATCTTTCTAGGCTGATGATAGGATAGGTGTGGGAACACAAAAATGGGCCTATTTTTACCCTTAAGTAGTTAATTTTAATCCATGTCATGTAAAGACATACCTGTGGCAATGACAGGATCCTTCATAAGCTCTCTTGTTATAGGACACAGGAACTCATCAGGAACAGAAACCGAGATCACTGTCATCCTCAGTTCTTCAATTTTCTGGAGAACTTTACTGCGCAGGCCTAGAGACTCTGAAAAATTATTTGTGCATGAAGTGGACAGCACAGACAGGTAAGGCAAAGACGTCAGGTCTTGAAATAGCAGCTGTGTTACAGGAGACATAGCTCCATCTCACCGCCCCCTAAACCAAAAGCCTGCAGCTAGCCCTGGCTCCCACCCCAGTCACCTCTGCCAAGGCTCTCCTGCTGTGCACCAGGAGCTTGGGGCAGTAATGAAAGTAAATAAAGTGCAAGTGCAGCAGAGCCATGGCAGAGCAGTGGCCTGGTGGCCATGCACTCAACTCCCACAGTGCAAGTGGCAGCGCTGCCCAGCAGGCACGGGACACTGCTGGACTGGCCCTTGGCCCGGGACAGAGCAGTGCCATGGGCAGGGACACCTGGCACGGGACAGAGCAGTGCCATGGGCAGGGACACCGCTGGGCTGGCCTTGGCCCGGGACAGAGCAGTGCCATGGGCAGGGACACCGCTGGGCTGGCCTTGGCCCGGGACAGAGCAGTGCCATGGGCAGGCACAGCTGGCACAGGAGGGGAGTGGGATTTCCCTTCACGCTGCCATTCGACACAGCTGCTCATGCCCACCTCAGTTACGCTACACCTGCTGCACAGCACTGCTGCCTAGGGCCTACAAAAAGGTACAACTGAAAGCTGCCTGTGGCTTTTAAAAGAACACTTATGTCCTCCAAACTGCAAAGATGGTGAAAAACTTCTAGAGGTTTTTAGCAAGATCTTACATCACGTTCTCAGAGCAAAGAAAACAGGTTATCAAGGAGAGAAAGCACAAGCATTTGTATGGTGGTAGGCTCCTAAAATTTAGTTAAATGGTATTTGTGTAACACAGAAAATGTTCATTTTAGGCAGATAGTATTTTCCTACTTTGTAAATGCTTGAGCTATGGCAGATAGACAGCAATTTTTCAAGTCAGATATACGAGGCCATGATTTCTATACCTTTGTTGTATTTCTTTCCCCACAGAGAACTCTCTTTGTAGCAGGTCATTGGTCACACTACATTCAATTCTCACAGGACTTCTAGTCAGTGTTATTTGATTAGCCTCAGCTGGCAATTGCTGCAACAAAGTTTTAGGCTACTTCAATGCTAAGGAAAATGTTTACATAAACTGAGGAAGCCAAGTGTCTTTCATGGATGACAATTCCTGACAGATTCCCATCATCTCTCTTATTTCTAGACTTCAACAAAGCCAGCTGTTACACAGAGATAATATGATCCACTATAGACCAATTCCATAAACACAAAAAAGAAGGGAGCGGTCTTCCTATAATGAAAAATATCCAGCTGTAGTTTTTAAAATGTTTCTTACCTCATTCAGCCTTTTGTTATACTTGACCTCACTTTGACAAACTTATTAGCACCTAATTTACACCTAAATCTGGTCATCAAAATTAATAGATAATTTGTAATTTGAAAGTTCCAGTGCAGTTCACTATCCTTAAACTTCTTATTTCATAATGACCACTGTGGAATCATTACTAATATGGTGCTTCCTTGTGATTCCTTCTAAAATGTAATCACAGTTTTGCAATAAAGCGACAGGACAATGTATGAACCTGATGTATTAGAAAGTATCTGAGCTAGGCAAGCTTTGCTTGATCCTTACCAAAAGTCATCATCAAATGGACACTTAAAAATTTCACTGTTGGATGCAAGGCTGGTGAACACCCGCAATTCTAAATGTGGCATTTCTGCAGACTGACAGGAAAAACTACAGAGCACCCTATTTATTTACCAACGGGAGAAACATGAATTATAGAGAAAAGCTGAAATTCCTTTTCTACAGCTCAACACAAGATCAAACAAGGAAAATAGAAACAAAATCAGATAAGACCATTTAAGAACATCATTAGTAGAAGTGCATTGTATGTCTCCAGGTATGAGCAAACACACGCACAAAAAAAGGAATACTGTGGACAATGTAACATTAGGGGGTTTTTAACAGCCCTGGAAATGAAATAAAAAAGGCATTTCAGGGGGAAAAGAACCATGTATGGAACTCCTAATGTGCTTTCATTACAACATTTCAAAGTACTCTAGAGATTAAAAACTATTTGGATTTCAATACTCTTACCAATTTTTAATTCATTAGCAAGACTTTCCTTAGTAAGATTCAGTAGTTCCTTGCCATCAATATTATTCATTTTAAAAAGTCCAACAAAGTCTGATAAATCCTGTGCACAGAGCCAGGCTGAAACATCATCCTCTGACCAGTCCTCAACAGCCACCTTTGATTCATTTTCTACAGTATCTCCTTCGGAAATGAAAAAGAGTTAAAACACAAAACAAACAAATAAAAAAACAAATTAAAAACAAGCAACACCTTCCACCCCCGCCCCCCACAAAAACACCTCACCACAACCCCCCAAAAAGCAACCAACAATTAAATTCTCAGTTCAAAGAAACAATGCCATTAATAGACCCTGTTTTTAAGTGTTCTCAGTACTATACATTCTTCATCTAATAAAAGAAATGCTTATTAGACATTCTTTTGGGAGGGAGGGCAGTAATTTGGGTTTATCTCCTACCTATCAATTTTCAAAGTTTAAAGGAATTTAATATCTTAGATGCCTACACTTCTGTCAAATCTGAATCGAACAACCAACCAGAAAAGTGTTAGCAGACACTGGAATCATCTTGTACTTCCTTAGAAGGCACACCAAAATCCAAACTTACTGTTGTGCTCTGAACAAAGACAATAGGTACCTTTGTTCCACAAATTTTAGGTGCTGGTCTAATGTGTACTATTAATTATCTTATATTAATGGCACTAATGTAATTTGTACAATTAGTTTTTCCACCTATAATGACTGGTAAGGTGCATTCCTAATTGACAATTATGCTTGCAATTAGTGTATTTTCAATTTGTCACTAATTACAGGTGTCCAAGAAGTCTTTCAGCACTCTGGCAAAAATATTCATCTCTTAAATGCCATCCAGAGAATAAACAGTTGCAAATACCAGAAAAACAGATAAAGCAAATTAGTAAAATTAAGATACATCTAATATATTTTCTTCACAAAATAACAAAAAGAGAATATCTCTTCTATGCATATGCACACAATCCTGATACTACACATGAAGTGCAGATAAGAATGTGGGATTTTTGCATCTTCAGATGGTGTTTTAGTGTAAAGAACAGATTACAAATACTTCACACACTGACCTGCACAGGGTTGCTTAAGGTCAAGCTGCCATATGTGCACAGTTTTATCCATTGAGCCTGTGGCAAGTAAGGGACTATGTGGTGCAAAAGCACAAGTTGTAACGTATCTACAAATAAAAAAAAAACAAGTGAAAATTCACGAGAAAAGTATTTCTTTTATCTATGAAACAGAATAATCATGCTGATTTCTTACCTCGTATGCTGAGACAAAGTATGAAGGGTATTGCCAGTACTCTGTAAAAGAGTTTTTAAAGATTTAAAAGAGTTTTAAGATTTAAAATCTTAAAGAATAATAAATAAAAAAAGGTTCTTCACTAGTATGGTTCCTTTTAAAACAGGGAATATTGCTTCTTGAAAGGTGACAGAAGCTACCTTCAGAGAAGTTAGACTTCAAACTCAGTCACCTACAACCTTGACAAAGCTGATCAGCAGCAGAGTCAGAAATGCAACTTGAATTTCCTACTTGAAGCCCCTATTGGATTCCCTGGAGCACTGTTCCCCTGAACGATCAGCCAGCATGGAACATGCAGGGGGAATCGTGCCAGAAACACTGAATTAAATCCATACTGGCTGGTTGGTTGTGTAGATAAAGACATTTCTTCTACAAATCTTGTGTTAGAAATGACCAAAAGGGTCATTGTGGGGGTCAACCCATAATCTTTCAATTGGACCAAAAATTAACCACACCTATCTGGCCTAATCTCTATTCGGTCACTAAATACTACTAAAAACTCAATTCCTGAAATTTAGCAGTTTTAACTCATTATTGACAGATTTTCCCTCCTATGAAAAACAGCATTTCTTCGCCAGGTACAGACAGGTTGGAAAGATGATGAGCAAAGTTATTCTGAATCACTAATTGATCAGTCAGCACTCCAGTATTTTGAGCTGTCCAACATGATCAAAGTGCCCTAACACAGGTTGAAATCTCTCTCCCTCCTACAAAGATTTACTGTCGCCACTTTTCCCCACAGAATCACAGGATGGCTGGGGACCTCTGGAGATCACATAGTCCAACACCCTGCTAAAGCAGCATCACCTAGAGCAGGTGTCCAAGCAGGTTTTGAGTATCTCCAAAGGAGAATTTCACAACTAGAAGTTATTGTCCCATTTAATAAAAACCTAAGGCCACAAAAGCTGAAGAACAATATTAAGAAATACTTAGGCTGTGGCTTCCTTCATCTTTCAATTTTCTGAGGCTCCCAGACTCTAGAGGACATCTTACATACCTGTCTAAACTTCAAACTACTAAAATAACTGGGCCAAAAACTGTGCAGGTATAATATTAGTGATTTTGGGGAAAAACTTTAATGCTAATTTAAAAATTGTATCAATACGATAGGTATGTGCAGAGCAAGCTGAAGAAGTTTAAAATTCGTTCATTCTTCATTTTCAGCAAAATTATTATTTTTAATACTATAAAGTACTAAAGGTATATATGCCACTTAGAGGTGAATCACAAAGGATATAACAGTGTAATATAGAAAATGCTTAAAAAATATGTTTTAAAGACATTGTACTCAATATAAAAATTTTCTTGAATTCTTTATTATGCTTCTATTTTATGTGCACTTTACATATAACTAACTACAGAATTTCTATGATCACCATTCCTGATTTTATGTCAAAAGGTACAGTCCTCTTTGCTTTGGAAGCTAAGCTAAAGTCAGGGTAACAAAAAAAATCCTTCCACTTCAACATGAATCTTGTAATACTTGTAAGTATGGGATTAAATGAGTAACACCCTACTGCAGAGAAATCAACTGACAAATCCTCACAATGCAAATAAAAAGTGAGGAAGACTGATCAACCCTCAGGAGATACTTTTCCTTTGACTCCTTCCCCTCCTACCCCCAAATGCACAGTCAATATTTTGGCTTAGTACTGTTTGTATTTATTATTTTTTCATTGATAAGACACTGCAGAAGCAGTGCTCATATTTAAAGACAACACCCCAACAAATGGTCCTGTATTATTCTATACTTACAGTTTCATAGATTATGACGCACTTGTCCACAGACCTTAAAATAAAACATATTGACATTAAAATGATGCAGAGGAGGAAAAGGAAACTTTTTCATTAACCTTTTCCACAACCTGATATTTCAAACTCAATCACCTACAAGAGGATTATAAAGACACTTCAACAGCTCTAGAGGTCACAGAAATATTCCTTAATTATTGATAATAAATATTTAGACATCTGCAACTCTTTTGAACTTTCTGTTTCACAATATTGAAGCGTGAGCCTGGACAGCCAGACATTTCAGCAAGGTGCTGCTTACCCCGAGACTATCATCTGTCCATCACATGAAAATGCACAAGCCAGAACTGGGGCAGAGTGCCCATTCAGTGTGCATTTATATTTTAACTGAACACCTAAAAATACAAAAAGTAAATTATTACATATGGCCATATTTGACAAGGTATAACACAAGCTGCTTTAAGAAGCCCAAAGCTCCACCAAAGATGACTGTGACATACTGTTTACAAAAAAGGGGATAAAAACATCACAGATCTCTTCCCTTTTTAATATCTCCAACTTACTTTGTAGTTTTAGCATGTCTCAAAAGGTTTTAGATAATTAAATGGATATCTGGACACACAATATTAATCCTTAAATACTTTTATATAAAAGAGATAACAAAATGTACGCACTGAAGATATTTTTGGCAATTTACCTACTCTCTACATTGCAGATTTTGCAGGAGCCAACATGCTTTTCTCCAGCTCTTATTCAAGGCCCAGGATATGCAGAAACATGTAAACAAACCTCTCCCTGGCCAGGCAGATTAAGAGGTTTTAACCTATCAACCTGTTGAAAGGCCACAGTAGAATTTTTTTTAAATCTTTACTTTCAACACTTGTTGATAAATAAATTGCTAAATAAAATCTACATGGTGCAGAATTACAAAGTGCTGAATGCCTTAGCTGTTCTCCAACTAATAATTAAAAGAAAACTTTCAACTTGCGAGTAGTTTGGCTGTGAATCCAGTAGTATAAATCTGATTTTTGATTTAAATTGTCACCAAAGACCTAAGACATTGGTATGTTCAAAAAACATTTCTATACAAACCTAAGAAATCTGCAAACAAAATAAGCCAAAGTTTGATCTGATTATCTTGTCCACAGGAAGCCATCTGGAAGTATTTGAATCCATTTTCACTACCTGATAAAATTAAAATATATAAATGGGAGTCAGAAACATTGAAAATAACAGCAGATCAATAAACTACATCAGCATAAAAATCATTGCAGAAGTTCTAAAACAGTTTGGATGTAAGAAATAGATATCGTTATACTCTTCCCTGAATAAGTAGATAAAGACCAGAGCTGTGCTCATGTTTTAAGTTTTCTTGATGGGAAATGCTTGTTTCCTCTGATTATACCGATGGAGTCTTTTAATCTAAATTATATGGTTATATCCATTTTTTCTACAGTTCCATAACTCTCAAAATTAACCACATACACATGTAAAAAAATTGAGAGCATCTGAGAGGGAATTTTCATATTTTCACACATTGAACTTTTCATTTTTACAAACTGACATTTCATGACTGCAGTCCAGCCAAACACTTTGTAACTACTGCATTAAGTGTGAAATGCAACAATAATAGTTTTATAGCTTTCCCGCCTTGATTCAGTGGCTATGACCATTTCTGAATTACCATGTTCCACAAGTGGACTGTTAGATGCCTAAGTAGCTGGATGGTTGCAACCTGAGGGTAGTGGTCAATGGCTGGGAGTCCCAATGGACCAGTGGTGTCCCTCAGGGTTCTGTATTGGGACCAGGGCTATTTAATCTCTTCATTAAGATATTTAATAGGGAGCAAGAGCACTCTCATCAGGCTGAGCGGTGCAGGTGACACAGCAGAAGGACGAGGATCTGGGAGGACCCCAGAGGGACTGGACAAGCTCGAGCGCTGGCCCATGGGAACCTCGTCTGCTGATGGCAGCTGGGCTGGGGCAAGCCCGGAACAGTCCAGGCCGGGGGGAACAGGTGGAGAGCACCCTACCAAGAGGGCCTTGGGGGTGCTGGTGGCTGAGTGGCTGTGAACACTTGCCAGGCTCAGTTCCAGCTTCACCTTGGCCTTCCTCACCACCTCCCTACACAATCATAATTCATCTCTATACTTTTCCCAGGTTACATGTCTTTGTTCCCACTGCCTGTGCATTTGCTTCTTGCCTTTTAGTTCGACCAGCAATTCCTGACTCAGCCATGCCAGCCCCTTGCCCTCCTTGCCCAGTTTCTGGCTCCCAGAGACCAGTGACTCTTGCACTCAGTAGAAGACTTCCCTGAGGATCTGCTGACCTTTGTTCCCTTGTCCCTGAGGGCAGTCACCCAGGGGATCGCACTGACAATGTCCCTGAAGAGCTGGAAGTCTGCCTTCCTAAAGTTCAGGAGCCTGCCTCTATTCCTTACCTGACCTATATTCCTTAAGATGCCAAACTCCACCAAACTCCACCACAACTGCTCTAGATGCCATGAGCTCCTAGGCAACTGTGACTGAATCCACTCCAAAGGCAGAAGAACCACCTGTTACAGCCTAGAGCACAAAGAACCTATCAGACACTCCGGATCAAAACTTGTTCTGAATTAAGCAGGTAAAGAGAGTCTCACTTAAAAACTATGTCTAACTGTACTGGATAAGCACTACTTGTATGCATTTCATAATGTGTTAAATCTGCCAAAAATCTCAGAAGGTTCAACCACTGATGATTAAACAGCAACACACGAAAGGAAATATGTTGACTTTCAATAATATATGGATTAAAAAATCAAGAATTATCATAAATCAGCTAGAACAAATGCACAGTGTAGGAAATACGTGCTTTGTTGCCTGTTTCACTTTATCTTGGCAGAAGGTTGTAATTTTTAAACCAAGAGAATAATCTCAGTATGAAATGGAGGGGTGGAAATTACACTCTCATCTGTTTCAGCTGCAACACTTTTTTGCCCTCAAACGCAGCTCTTAGTTCACAATGGAGTTTTTTGTGTAGTATTTTCACCAAGAAAGATCCTACACCTTTCAGTGGACACACATTTGTTTGATTTGGTACTGTCAATCACTAATTCTCTGTTCTGAAGCGTATGTTCACATCGGCCTTCCTCAGCTTCCTCCTGCTTCTGTCCTGCTTTCTTCCCCACTGCTTCTCTCCTGTTTTCTTCCTGCCCTGCACCATGCCTTAGACAGGCTGGTACACAGACAGCAGTACTTACTGCTGGGTTCAGCACTTGAAGATGCAAGTGGCTGCTCAGTTATGACTTTTGAGGCCTGTGAAAGGGCAGCTTGTGTATTCTGCATACAAAAGCCTAAATATGTTGATGAAGATCACTTTGTCTCAACAGTAGACCTGAAAGCACTAAAGCATACACACAAGGTTGTTAAGTCAAGTTGCTGCATTACTTCCTAAAGCTGACAATGAGGCTTCTTCCCAATTTCCCAGCCTCCATTAGAAGCAAGTGACTATGTGGTCAAATGCTAAAACAGTTCTAAGATTTTTGAACTTCTTAGTGGAACGCAGGAGATTCTGGACTCATTGCTCCCCCAGATTCCTCTAAATGAGAAAGTGAGGTGCAGGAAAATAGCCCATCTGTTCATATTTCACAGTCCAAGCATTTAGCTTAAGCTCTCGGCATTGTTTTAATCCAGTCCCGCTCCTTGGGAACCAAAGTATGAAAGAGTCAAGTGGGAATGGTAATCAAGCACTGCATCTTCTAAAACCCTCGTCTGCCACGGGGTAATTAGCTACTCAAAGTTATCATCTTGTTTGTTGACCTAGTACATTCCTTGCCATCAACCTGACCACAACCTTTAGTTAAGAATATTCAGAATATTCTAAAACACCACCTCTTCACAAGGTCATTTGTATTTTGAGCACCAATGGCAAAAAGAACATGAAAACAAGAGCTAGAGAGAAATAGAATATCTCTTTTTTAAAATGTTCCTCCCCTGATGAGTTGAATAACTAACCAGATACTGGATGTGAAGAAATATCACAGCAGGTAACACCAAGATCATGTGCTTTTTCATTATACAGGCATCTCATTTTATCATCCCAAATGGTTAAATCACCACTTGATGATCCAGTGACAAAGAAATTTCCATTGGGAGAAAATGCACAAGCCATCAAAGAACCATCTTTAACTTTCCCAGATCTGAAAAGCAAGAGTACACAGGATTTGAATTTAGAGTAGGTCAAGTTCTACAAAGTGACCTCTCAAATGCAGTCTGATGCAATAAGCCAAACTCGTGTAAGGTTTGCACTTTGGAGCTAACCAAGGAAAGAGAAACTCCAACCAACTATGAAAAGAGAGCAAAATGAGCTCTGCAGCAGGGACCAGACCTGCTCTTTGACAGCAGGAAGAAAAACATAAGATGGAAGCCCAAGGCAATAATTTTAACTGAGTGATAAAATAATTTTCAAACTAAAGACAATTTGCATGGGTTTAACACTTAAAAGGCACAGTGTGCTGTTAAAATTCTATGGCAGGATACATTTAAAAAGTCAAACATAAATACACAACTATCATCAACACAGATTTACATGTACACAAACAAGGGGAAAAAAGACTGACAATTCTTCTGGTTTTAGAGACAAAAGAGAACACCACTCACCCATATGATAAGCTGTAGCTGAGTAGAATACTTTGTGATTTATGATGTGGGATTAATTTTGAACAACTTGTATACAAGAGAAAGCAATGTGGAAAAGAAATACTGTATTTTAACTAAGTCAGCCAAAGCACTTTGTAAAACTGATCTTCAAAGAAAATTTGCAGCAGATATGGAAGTGTGGTCAACCCTCAGGAAGGAAGTGGGGTCAACCTGACATCCTTTACATTATCTGATAACCTAAAGTTAATAGAAAGAGTCTCACTCCTTTTAATTGACACCAGATCCAGCCAAGCATGCATAGCTGAGTCCTTAAGTGTAGGGAGAAAATCACAGCCATGAGAAACATGGCAAGAAATGGCAGTCCTATTTACTCTGCCATCATATTTTGTAGAACAGCTGCTAATTCTCTTATACTGACAGAAATTTTATTAACTGCCAGAGGTGTCAAACTTAATGTCACAGAAGACAAGTCAATAAATTTTCCTCAGTGTCACACTACTCAGACCCATGACCTTCTAAAAAGCATTCTCTCCCTTAATCCTTTTATTAAGAATACTATCAAATCCACTAGAGTGCTTCCCATTTTTATATGTACAGTCCTTTTTCTTTAGTGCAGCTTTTACAACTTTCCTTCTTTCACACAAGATGTTGCAGATTCTGCTCTGAAAACAACAGTAAAATAAATAGCATTGTGCATGCATTTAAAACTTGCAGGCCAAATACCAGTTTTGTAACTTGACTACTGAACAGGAAATAGAAACCACTTAGAAATACACATAAGTAAACTTGCTTTCATGTTCACATCCACCATAGAAATTATTTAAATAGCCATCTTACTTTAAAATTTGAACACTCAATTACAATAGCTGAGCAGATAAGGAGCAAATATTACGTACTTTTATTATAATTACCACCCATATATTTAGTAAAGTGACAAAACTGTGTGGTAAAATGTTTTCTGATTTTCAGAATCAACATAATCAACTGTTTCAAAAGAAACAGAGGACCACAGATTGACTGTGACTTCTCTGACATAATGTTTCTTCCTCTGACATAATTTTTAAGTACCTTGATGATTTCTATGTGATACCGATTTCAAATTTTAAAAACAAGATGTGCATTTTTCTATCTGATTTACAAATTACAATATAAAAATTCATCAGCTGAAAATACATACACATCTCAAAATAGATATAAAGTTAAGTTGACTACTGTTGGCCTGTTAACACCGTGAAATGAACTTTTAATAGTTGAAGAGGACAGGGTGGGAATGTGACGTCCATCAGCGGCGTAAGTCTGTCCTATAAAAGCACAGCAAGCTACTTTACTATATTCACTCCAAAGCCAAGTATTTGTGAAGAACCCCTCGTGCCTCACCGGTAGAGTCTGAAGCAGCGCACGTCCCAGAGCACCAGGCTGCCGTCGGCGGCCCCGGCCAGCAGGCGGGCGGCGCCGGGGCAGAAGCGGCAGACCCTGACGGCGCTGTGGCCGGGCTGCGGCAGCACGGCCAGGCGGCGGCCGTCGCGGCTGTCCCAGAGCGCGGCCGTGCCGTCCGTGGAGCACGAGGCCAGCAGCCGCCCCGACGCCGAGAAGCAGCAGCAGTGCACGGCGTACGCGTGGCCCTCCAGCGGCGAGTACGGCAGCTCGGAGAAGTCGCTCAGAGAATAAACGCGGATCGTTTTGTCCAAGGAACAAGTGGCCAAGCACGATGACGAGAAGGCGCAGCAGTTGACATCATCGCTATGATCTGCTAAAGTGTGAATTAATGTCGCCATTTTGAAAAAACAAAAATCTGAAAAAAAGTTTAACAGTTAAGACTTAATTTTCCTGTTTCATAAATGAAACATACCTTAGCAAGACAAACTCTGACAAAAACAAACAAACAAACAAACAAACCCCACTCATTTGCAAAGGCAGGTTTTTCATGCAGCATTGTTTAAGCACAGATCATAATACCACAGACTAGTCTGGGTTCGAAGGGACTTTAAAGCTCACCTAGTGTCACCCCCTGCCATGGGCAGGGACACCTTCCATTATCCCAGATTGCTCCACGCCCCATCCAGCCTGGCCCTGAATGCTTCCAGGGATAGGGCAGCCACAGCTTCTCTGGGCACCCTGTGCCAGGGCTTCATCACCCTCACAACCAAGAATTTCTTCCTGATCTCCACCCTTAACCTACTCTCGGTTTAAATCCACCCCCCTTTCTAATACTGCGTGCCCTTGTAAAAAGACCATCTCCAGCCTTTTTGTAGTGTGTGGTTGGAGCACTCTCCAGTGAAGACCAAGACAAAAAAGTCATTGAGTACCTCAGCCTTCCTCATGTCTTGGGTAACCAGGTCTCCTTGTTTCCTTCCAGAGAGGACCTACATTTTCCCTAACCTTCCTTTTATCACCAACATACCTATAGAAGCTTTTCTTGTTGCCCCTGACATCCCTGGCTGGATCGAATTCCATCAGGACTTTAGCTTTCCCAACCTAGTCCCTGACTGCTCAAACCATCTCTGTATTCCCCCCAGGCTAGCTGTGCTTGCTTGCAACCTCTTCTTCTGCGTTTGAATTTGTCCAAGAGCTCCCTTCTGCTTACTTTCACAGATAGTGACAGTAGTGATGGCAAAACATCAGTGCAACACCACATACTTATGTTGCCAATCCAAGGTTTGACCAGACTAAAACATCTAAGTCAAGATGTGAATAATAATTGGGTGATCAGAATTGGAACCTCTCCAGAAATTGCATTTATCACCAACATACCAACTACAATGTGTTCTTCACACATAAGACAATGTGAACTTCACACATATTTTCCCAGGACTTAAAACTGCTGGAACCAGTTTAAATTCTATAAGACAAATGATTTACACTGCTGAGGTCTGGGAAATCCCCCGAAGAGGTACATCCCAACCAGTTACTCCCCATGCTGCAGATCACAGCAAGTTTCCTGAGAATAAGGAAGCACAGAGCCAAAATGAAGTGCCTACAGCTCTTATAAGCTGATTATAATAACCCTAGTAATACTATTTCTATTGAGTCAACTTAAATAATAGCCTGCTGTTTTAGATAAGTGATTAAACTCATGCATTTGCGAACCATACATATGCACACTTTTTTTTTTTTAACATAGAAACATACACACGTTTGTATGCACGTGGACATGCAAGTATGTATAAATGCACACACACACACAGAGGTATATACGTATACACACAGACACAAACATGCATGTGTAGGGACAAAACACTTGTTCTCTTCAGACACTATATGGCACACCGATTTAAAGACCAGACCATTGAATACTACCTATTTTAGCTTCAGGATGCTGTTTTACTACTACTCTCTTTAAAACCATTAAACAGATGAAGCAGTATCAATAACATAGCTGCAGAACGAAAATAAACATACTTCTTTAACTAGGAGAAACCGAAGAGTCAGACAAAGCTTGACATCTGGAAAGATGAGCTGAAAAACGCACCTTGGTCTCACTGTCAGAAGACTTTCAGGAGCTCACTGCAGGAAAGCAAACCTAAGAAAAGGAGGTTTCAGTATCAAGAAATTGACTGAGGGAGCGAGGAGCATTAGGAGCATTCGTCACCAGAGAGATGTTCAGCACCACACCATCATCTCCTCCGGCAATTACGTATTTTTTGTCATAATACACAAACCAGCAGCACCTGTCCACAGAAAGAGCTACAGCAATTCCCGACACAGCTGGCAGCCCTTCCCTACTGCTCTTTCCCGCAGCCTAGCCGCACCCAACCCATCGCGCCTGCGGCGCGGCCGGGACGGAGCCACCCCGGCCTCGAGTGGCAGATGTTGGGTAAACAACACCCTGCCCCGGCT
>VXBN01009785.1:74796-169781 GCA_013397395.1 Sinosuthora webbiana | reverse complement strand
GCCGGTGTTGCGGTCCCCGCTCCCCCCGCCGCCGTCGGTGCTGCCGCTCGGGCAGCGCGGGCGCGGATCGTGCGACCTTGAGCTCCGGCCCGGGGCCCACAGCGGGCGCCGGCGCTCCGCCTGCCTCGGCAGGAACTCTGCGCGGCTGTGCGCGGTGCCAACGCCGGTGGCATCGCCGGTGCCAACGCCGGCGGGATCGCCGGTGGGATCGCCGGCGGCGCCGGACGCTCCGGCCACGGCCGCGCCCTCAGATCCGCGCACTGCCGGCCGTGCCCGAGCGGGCGGCGCTGACATCGGTACCCACGGGGGCCGCCTCACGCCGGCCTCCGCCCGCCACAGGCGCGGCCCGCGGCCAGAGCCAAGGGGAGTTGCCACAAAGAGCGCTCCCCCAGGCCCAGCAGCCCTCAGGTAATTTACACCATCGCCCTCTCTCCCTCCACATACACGCTCAGCAACTCATGCATAATAAATGGTTTAGCCGGCACCTACCTGTTTTGAGAAAGACAAAGTCACTTTGTCGGAGTCACTGTTCCCAGGAAGCATTCCCTAAATGATCGGCCTTCCGTGTTTAGTCTGTACCGTCTCACGCTGTGGTTTATAGCGTGTTATTTGATTGCACACTCTGTGATCCAAGCCTGAAGCCTGGCATTTGATTGTTCTGAATTCTAGGTGACAGCCACTATTAAAAAGAAGGCTTTAGACCTCCTTTTGAAGCTACGTATTTTGATTTTCAGCTGCTTTTTTATCATTCCATTTTTTTCAAAGAGATGACAGACAAAAGAAAATACACTCACCCAAAACACTCTTCATTGAGCGCCATTACAGTACTTATAAAATAGTAAATTTGAAAGTTTTGGAATAAATTCTCTAAACTAAAACTGGCACAACACTTTGTACAGAAAGGATGAGAGCACACTGGAAAACTTTTCCTCTTAAGAAAACATAGACACATCAACAGGAGAGAAAAAAAGGAAACATTACAAATATTTTTCTAGTGGTTAAATCCCCGCTCTTTTCTATGGAGATCTGAGGGTATATGCATGACTCAAGCTTGCCATTCAAATATAGTATTTCCTGTAAATTTAATTTTACTGCAAGAGTAATGAAGACACTGGCTGTTAGCAAGGAAAGCAATACACTGACCATGTCAAGTTAGAGAGAGATGATGCTTGTCTCACTGTCATCACTAATAGTAGCTGTTGCCACCTTTCCCAGCTGTTCAGCTGAATTGGGATACAAGCTGGAAAAAGTGCAACTTGTATTATAGATATTGTATGTAGTGTAGCTGGTAATCTGTCTGACATTTCAGAAAACTAGCAGTTCTAGTATTAACCAGTACAGAATCTGAAAAAAAAAATCATAGAAAAACTAGATTCTCAATTATCTAAGCAAATTTATAACACCTTCTCACAAGCTTACCATCATAATTTCAAAACAGTGATTAATCTTCACATCTCTGGTACGTGCCAGCAAACCTCTTTACTGAAAGTCTTCACAATGGTCATGAAAAGGAAAGGCGTGGAGCAGTCAGTGTGGGAGCTCATGTTAGCATGCAAGACTGACACCCAAATGTGATTTTTTTTTATTTGAAGTAATAACAGATTATTCTAACAGGACTTCGGAATAAAGGAAAGTATTATTGAACAAGGTATTCTGGGGAGAGCAATGGAAACTTTCATTAAAAAATAGGCACTAAGACTCTAACATGGCAGACCTAGTTTAAAAGCATAAACCAACACTCCTCCCAACATTATTCTGTGAGAGAACTACAGGTACTGTAGTTCCACAACATCTGCTTGTAGTTCCTGTATTTTCTTCAGTCAGAGCAAGGGTTACGGTTAATGCCCTTCTACAGGCCAAAAAAGAGACAAAACCTTTCATGGACAGTGGTTTTCAGAAACATGACCAAGCATGAGCATGTTCACGTCTGTAAGGACAGGGATCAGCTGGCACACCTCCGTTATGTACAGGCAGGGAACTGCTCTCTGACTGCTTGGCAATTGCTTCCTTATGAACTACCATTAAAAGCCCAGGAGAATTAGATGCATCATAAAGAGAACTGAATGTTAAATGCAAGACTCCCAAGATATTATCTAAAAAATACCCCAAACCAAAAAACCTGTATAAACAGGACCTGAAGTATTAAAATTGCCAAGAAATCTGGTTTGCAAAACAGTCTTTTATTGTATCCGTGCCACACATACTAGTGAAAAATAACACTCCTAAAAAAGGAAAAGAAAAAGAATGCTACCTTTCCACAACATTTCTTTTAAATAAAACTTCAAGTACTCTTACATTAGTACAAAAAAAATTCCGATCTATCTGCCCCAACAGGCCACCACAACACACAGTAGATAAAACACAGTGGTTACAAATGTCTTCTTTCGTTATTCTGTGGCAAGGCAAATGGAGGGAAATGTTTCTATGAAAAAATACTGTGTGCGTAGGAAATTGTCACAATTTTCTTCCACATGGATACAAATGATTATACTTGAATTTGAGGCCGTGGGGGCTTGAAATTATATAACAAAATAGAAAAATGGAAAACTAATATCCCCTACACCCTGTTTTAAAGGCAGGCACTACCAAGATTAAGGAGACTCCACAGTGTTGGTAGAGGATAATTACTGTACAAGCCATAGAGCTATAATTACCTTAAGACTAAAATAAAATGCTACCATCCTCCTAAGGCATAAACAATAATGTCTGCAAACAATATGTACACATCATACATATTTAAAACAAGACTTAATATAAACAATAATGAACAGTATATACATGTCTCAATTTTTCTTCACTGTCTTGAAATACAATTTAACTACACAAGTGATGCAGCAACATATATATAAATGTACTTGTAACTCTACAGTAAAGTTTAATTTTTAGTGCCTTCACAGCACATCAGTGTAAACAGTTTTACTTGGCTTTGTTTTATATTTTAAAACATTCCTTGTTGTATTTTCAACATTTAAAGCAATTTTCTAGTTCTTCCTTTTCATAGAAAACGAAGATTTTGAATGCTGTATAATCATAAATAATTCATAAAATTAAATACATTCACTAAAAAATAAACTACAAAGTAAAAAAAATGAAAAATAGATATTTATTGAAAGGGAAAAGAGAACCATTTCCCCAAGTAGAGCTCTGGTGGTTGAATATTCAGTGCGTTTTGATAAATTGCTATTGCACTATAACACCCCTTTCTTTGAAATTCTTTGGGTGTGCTTCCCTGTTCTACCTAAATTAGTTTGTTAAAACACACAAACCAATAACCAAGGGGCCATGGTTGCTGTAGGAGTGAAGCCTTTAAAACTAATATCACGACTCTGTGATATTTCAAAGGAAAAAATTAGTTACGTATGTGCCTTGCACTTCCATGTAAATATAGTTCACATTGCTGGTCTTATCAGTCCTCATTTAATGGAAAAAGGAAAAAAAAAAATTCTAGAAGCTTCAGCTCACTTTGAAAATCTCTGTCCATTTTTTTTCAAAATACTTCCTCATGTTGTGGCCCGCCCTGCCTATGTCAGAATCATCTTCATTGAAAGTTTCACAGTTGTCAAAAACAAGCCTGACATCCAGCGAAAATGCTTCAAGGTTAGGGTACCTGAAAGAAGAAAGAAGGGAAGGATTTTTGGAACATACAGAACCAAAGGGGAAAAAGATTTCAACCACATGAGAAAATACTTGTCAGAATTTAAATTAGAATTTCTAACAAGAAAATGAACATCAGTGAATGGAAATACTCTCTCCTCACTGTTTTGTTCTTTTCTTCCAAAGTTCTCTAAGGTAGAATTTCATGCCTGTACTGGAAAACAAACTTTTAGAAAACTAATTCTTCCTTCTCCTCAACAGCTTTCTAGTTAAAATGTTATGGCTATTTTCCATTTATGCATCTATTCTTGGGCTCAGGGTCCTTTCAAAATGTTGAATAGAGCTGAATTTATCTAAATGATGTACAACTGGGTAAAAAAAACAAAAAGGCTGCCCAGATAATCCTGTGACACTGTCTTTGCTAATTCTTTTAATTATCCTGAACGGCCCAAAGAGTGTTCTAATATTCACAGAAATTATTAAAAATAAGAATAAAAGTTACAAGTCCACTGATATGAGCACATGGGGAGCGTTTAAATCTCCTATTCATGGGAGAAAAAGCCTGAAGAGGTTAGAAAGCTCCTTGTGCTATCCTAGGAAAGTTGCTCCGTGTGGAGCCGGCAGACACTGCCGAGGGTCCATTTTCACAGACTCATTAGAGCACAGCAATATTAACAAGGAGGGAAGGTACACAGGGGCATGGAGTGTGGTCTTGGCTTTTAAGAATCTGTGCAGTCTAATTGCAGGACTACAAAACGATTAACCACCATTACAGGAGTGACCCACAACGGAGCTGGCGATTCACTCCACAGCCACACCATTTACAGGGATTCCAGCAGCTTAAAACCTTCACAGCTGGTTCTCTCTGACATGCAATAACACTAAGATGTCTCCATGAAAAAAGATGAGGAAAAAAAGCCTTCCTGTTGATTGTCTTGGTGCATTTGACCTGGCAGTTTTTACTCTTTTTCAGCTAGTTCCACACATTCTCCCATCCAACACACCATTTCATTTGGATACGGCAAAGACAAAAGCATACAATTAAGAATTCTTATTTTAACTGTAGAAGTAATCACAGATGTGTCAGAGCAGAACAATAGTTTAGCTAATAGTTTAGCTAATTTAAAAAATGTATTGTATTTCAGTGTTTCAACATTTTTAAAATTTCAAGTGAAATTTACAGTAGGTTTACTTACTGTCCACTACTTAGCTTGTCTCTAATGGTAGAAAAGTCCATAGGTTTTTTAATAACTTTCTTATAACCAGGAACAAGTTTCAAGTTTACAGGAAGTAGGAAAGGCCAGGCATCTTCATGAGTTTCCAATTCTGAGAGAATCATGCTGAATAAAATAAGGTTTCAAGTGAGTATTTTTTAACTGTTCATACATTCACAGTGTTTTCACTATTACACGAATTCCCTATGAACCTGCCAAACTTTACAAAAGGAAAGCACTTCATTCTGCACCCTGTGCAAGGCTGAGAACAATGTACATTGAGACAGACAACTGAGTAACTAAAATAGCATTAGGTTCTCTCCAGGCAACCCATGTGAGATGAAATTCTAATGATCAACACCCCAAAAGAACACACGGTTCTCTGATCCTCAGTGTACACCATTTGCCAAGCAGCTGCCCAGCCTGACTTTCCCAGACTGTGAGAAGGCTCAGGCTGTGTCTCCTGTGCCTGAGCAGCAGTGCCAGCACAGCCGATGGTCTGTGGTGCCCCGGGACAGAGCGCAGGTCGTCTTTGGCACCCCTGAGACAGGTGCCAGTGCCGCTGGGGCTGGGCTTCACTCCTCCCTGCAGACACGTGTGTATATACATACCTTTCTCTAAGAATGGCACTCCTGTTCCCCAGAACACAGAGAAAAAACATCAAGTGCTACTTGTTTCAGCAAGACTTAGCCCTAAATTTAGCATCTGACACTTTACCTGCATATAGCCAGGTCCTTGGCGTTGGAGTCTCCCTCTCTCTTAGGTTTCTTAACAGCAGTGCAATTTTCTTGCTTTAACTGGCTTACACAAACATTTTCATCCATTTTTCTTTTTTTAGTGTCTGTTTTTCCTCTTTTTAAGGCAACACTTGTAGTTGCAGTGTCTTCATCCTCTGTTTCTCCTGCTAATTTCCTGCTTCTCTTTTGTTCATTACTTTTTTTACCTTTAATTTGAAGCTTTTTTATCTTTAGTGTTTGACCACTTGCCTACAATAGAGAGAACTGAAGTAAGTAATAACCTAGAAATTACAGAAACCTGTGTTATCACTGACAGACAGTAATGAAGATCAGAAACAGAAGCACCAAAACAAGTTAAATACAAAACAAATTAAATATTTAATATTAGAGATTATTCACTTTTTGCTCTTCTCTGAAGGCAAATAAGGCAGCAGAAATTCCTGGTACTCATGACCTAGGTTCTCAACTTGTGACAATACAAAAGCAGCTGACATTCAAATTAGTAAAACAGTACCTCCTAACAATCAAGTTGGCATAGTTTTAGACAAACATTAGTCCATTACTGAATGACTGACATAAACATACAAAAAAAATTTTCACTAGTTTTTTTTTCTGCTTTGTCTTTTAAAACAGAATCTCACATATTGGTCTGACAACACTTAATGATGAAATCTGAAAACAAATACTAAACAGATTTTAAAACAGAAATTAAAAATTATGGTATTGAATTAGCATGACAATTCTGTACCTACTTACATTAAAAATCCCACAGTTTAGAGCAAATAAAACTGTAGCCTTTACTGTCACTAAAATAGAAGTTAAATAAAACTACTAATCTCATAATTTAATGGGAGCCCCCATACAACATACAGACCATTATTTTCACTGAAAAAAGCACTGGTAGACCTGTAACTCTACCACATACAATAAACCAGTGACCTGCTCCAGTCCCTTCACCCTGACACAAGCGTTACCTTTGCTATGCAGGCAGGACAGAACCAGTCCCCATCCGGGATGGTGCTGATCTTGGGTCTGTGGCAGTAGGTGTGACAGCCTTTATCACAACCATCACAAAGGAGCAGCAGTTCCTCATTATCTCCCTTTCGACAAATTTGGCAGTACTGTAATTCATGAAAAATGGGTTAAATTCAATTTTCAAAATTTGAACACACATAAATGGTACCTAAATTACCCTTCTCCTTCAAACACACAAATTCACTCTCAAAAATACTGTCATTTTATTTCAGTCAGAATCTGCTAATGATCATATCCATACAAGAATATTCAGAGCATATATGTAAGGAACTAATTTAAAGGCTACCTTTGGGGAACATGTTGGAAAAGCAATTCATTTATTATAAGACAGGCGTCCCTAGAGCACAAAAAAAGATGAGCACTTCTTGTAATTCATTAATGTCTGTGAGAAGTAAAGGTATACCTATCAAAACCTCTTGGCCCAAATATACTATGTCAGAAATCTTCTCTTCATTTGTGCCCATACTGTATATGTATGTTGCTATTTAATAAAGAAAATCTATATTTTACAAAAATATTTCCACAGAATAATCAGTAAGGATCTTACCCAAGGGCCACAATGAACAAATTCAGTAAAGCAGAACAAATGATCCCAGCACTTCCTAAAATTCACACTAACCTAAAAATATCTAATGGACAGTCAATTTTCTTATGCACATTGTGTGATTTTGCTAATCCCTTATTTTTAGACATCTTTTTCAGGAACTTAAAAAATCTTCTGATATTTTCACCAAATACATATGTTTACTGGTATCACAGAATATTCTGAGTTGGAAGGAACCCATGAGGATCATCAAATCCACCTCTTAAGTGAATGGCCCATATAGGGATTGAATCCGTGACCTTGGTGTTACGAGCACCCTGCTCTAACCAGCTGTCTCATAATTAAATGCAGAGAATATTTAAACCAAATTGAGACCAATACTTTTTTTTCTGAATAATAAATTACTTCATCTTGAAATGTTCCAGTGCCTTTTCAGATGCTCCTACCAAATTTATAAGCTTTTTGCCCTAAGGATACTGCTTAAAACTAACAGCTGTATAAACTCAAAAGTACAGCCTGACATCACAGCTTTTATTTAAATCATCCTTTAATTGTCCAGATGTAATTAGAATCTGTATAGGACTGACAGAAATTTTAAAATTAGGAAAAGGACCACAAATGGAAGAATCACCTTTGCCACCCACTACATTAACACTGGTCATACTTGATCATATCACAGTCACTATTGCTGTAGTAATAGGTTTTGTTTTCAGGAATTTGAGAATTCAGAGGTCCATGCAAACTTTGACATATTCCCTTTGTGTGCTTTTTTTTGTATATGCAGTTGACACAGATTGACTTGCTGAGTGTACAAGGAAACAGGTATTTCAGCTTGTCTACTCACACACTTGCCTAATTTGTATGTTCAATTGTGAGAACTCTGCATGCAAAAAAGCCACATATTTGGAGCATCTCAGCTTTCCAAAAAATGAAATCCTTAGTGAAGGATACATGATGTTGAACCTCTGTAAAACTTGTGTCACAGGTGAGGTTAGAAACACTCCATTAGAAAGAGTATATTTCATCAGATGGAACAAGGTGACTTTTACCTCAATGTCATCAGCAAAGAATAATTACCATCTTAAATAATGTAACCATTTACAAGAGCTTTCTATCTTAGCAAGTTTGGGGTGCTGAATTTGTGAAACAAGGGACAATCTTTTCCATCAGGCTTATTCATCTGTGCGTAATGTACAGGTTAACTGTGTGAGGTTTTATGTGAAGTAATAAGAAATGCATTATTCAAGTCGGAAAATAGGATATAGCAAAAACAGTTTAAGTACTTACAACTTTCATAATGGATTTTTCCCACGCTATTGATTTCTGTAACTGCTGAACGCACAGAGCTACCTGGGCAGCACTGCGCGCTTCTGACAGCGCCCTTCTCCACACCTTTAGCCCCGGAGCAATATCCTCTTCAGTTCTGCATTAAAATACAGGCCAATTAAGTAGGTCACACCCGTGTCTGCCCATGTTTAAATGTGGGACAATCATTATCACACTGAAAGCCAAGCAATGACAAAACGTACACAGCCAATAAGTATAAGGTTTAAGCAACTAAATTTCATGTAGTGCACAGACTGTGGCTACGTGCCTCAAAGCTTAGTCACGACCAGTTAAATGTAAGATAACTTTGCAAGATTATTAACAAACGTAACAAAAAAAATCTTTACAAAGCACCATGCAGAATAACATGATCCATATGGATCACAGACATACAAGAAAGTACATAGATAACAGGCAATAAGAAAATAGGCTCCAATTAGCAAAGAAGCACAATAATTTTTCAAGTTAATCTCAATAACCTACCCGTCACCATCACCACTAATAGATGGTGCAGGAGCAGGGACAGTAACTGTGCCCACATTATCCAGTTTGATCTGAATGGTGGTACTTAAGGGGCTCTTCAGATACCTTCGCTCTATGTTCCGCTCCAAGTCAGCGAGCCTGGTTACAGCTATATCTAGAGGGTTGTCACTCCTCCGCTCTAGACAGCTGGCGCTGCCTTCTCCGCCTCCAGCACTATCTCCATCGTGCTTCTTGTGCAATCTAGTAATTGACTTATGTTCACGATATACCAAGTCGTCTCTCTCTGATGCAGGTTCAGGACACAGCCAACCCTATGTCAATAGAAAGGTTTGGGCATTTATTGGTTGCTGTTAACTCAGTGTGTAAACAGAGGAACTGTTTTATGGAGTCAAACTAAGTCATTGACGCGCTGTTTCCAGTAGATCTTGGTTACTTGTAATCCATCTGTAGAGACATTTTCCAAAATATCCAGAGAACTAAAATAATTAATCAAGAAATACAAGCATTACCAGACTTTCTGAAGGGACCTTTCTGCATTCTTATCCCCCTGTGAAGTATCCTGTTTTATTGGGCGAAACATCAGAACAGGTCTACCTGTTCAGTAGGCTCAGGAGGCAGTATCACGACACAAGAAAGGTAACATCCATCTCAAGCCAAAAACTAGATCCCAAACACTGCACCTGTACTATAACTAAACATACACAATTTGATAACCTTACATCCACCGTGGAAAAATTCCAAAGTCCGGAGAATTCTTAACTCTATCACACTCATACCTATTACACATTCTCCATGGCTCTACGGTACTCAAGCAAATTATTCTGATGCACTTGTAGGCATTTCTAAAAGCATTACCAGCAACAATCACACAAAGCAGGCACAAGTGTGGCAAGCCCCGCTAGAGTTCAGAAGTCTGTATGAAATACCGTCTTTGCGTTCAGAGGAGGTTAACAAAATGTACACAGAACTGCACTGTAGGAGAACGCTCTCCAGGAAATGCCATTCTGAGCATCTTCAGCTGAAGACTGAACTGCAATAAAATGTTTCAAACACAAGATCTCTATGATACTGCACAGTGTATTTGTTTCATTTGTGGGCAATTAAGATGGAATAAGAAGGCACTTACCAATACACAAAGACTGCTATCCACTTTAAATTCTTACCACTTATTTTAGAGAGACATTTTACTGAAAGTTGGTTTTACCTTAACTTGTAAACTAGCTGATGCAACTCTCCTCTCTAGATCTTCCACCTGCTGAAGAATAGCAAGATCCATCTCCATAGCTTGTTCTTCTACTGACCAGTTTTCCACAATATCCCGAGTTACCTGGTTATCTTCATTTTCATTGACATCAATAATTGCAACTGTATTTGAGAATCACATTTTTATTATTTTAATTAGCATTAAAACTGCAATGGTAAATTCAAGCTGATTTACCCATCACTCCAGTCAAATGCTGAAGAACTGTTGTAAAAGTATACTATTCTTAAAATACCCAATATGGACAACAAATTCTGTATGCTTTCAAACTTGCAATTTAAAGGCAAGAAGGGGAAGGAGAGGCCTACTGTTACAGAGATGGAAAGAGCTTCAGAAGGTTACCAGAGCTTAAGAAGGCTACTTGTACCACTAGAACTATTTATATTAAATGGCATTTCTCTAATCCAGTAACTTTCCAGAACAAGGCTGGTGAAAAGGCAACTACAGATAAGGAGACCATTACCTTTTTTTTCCAACTCTTACTTTAACTCTCCTGCTAAACATATCCCAAAGAGCTCTAATTGTCTGGTGCCCCAACACCATGCATAACATGAATACCAACTACATACCGTCCTTGTTTTTGATGCAGGCCAGAGTGATATAATCCATGTGTTTCTGTATTTGCTTTTGTAAGGCCTTTTCTCTTATTCCCCTGAGATGGAGCACTTTAAGCAAAGATTTTAGGTCCTCTGGATCAGTAATCCTCCACCACCCATACTGCATTTCTAAATCAAGACAAGCATATAAACACTTTGCAGGTGCTTTTTTACATGATCACACAGATCAGGCAATGATTAAAAAAAATCTATAGGCAAATTATTTTAAAAAATTGTAACATGATAGAGGCACTGCAGAAATTATCATCTTAGTGTTGCATTACACTTACCTTCTGGTATAGGCTTTGGGTTAGGATAATCTACAGGCTTGGCTACTTCAGCTGCTGTAGAAGGGGCAGAAGCTGTTTTTTCAGCTTGTAGTGCTGGTGATTCACTTTTACTTGCAGGAGCACTAGATGCCAAGAATGAGTTACCATTGACTTCTGATAATCCCAGCCCTGATCCAAGAGCAGGTAAAGGAGATGGAAATGGAACATTTGAAGTAAGAACTCCTGTAGGCCATCCACAAAACTGAAGTCCCATTATAGGTAGTCCTGTCTTCATCTGCTACAGAGCACAACTACCATTACTATAACCAAGAAACCTGAATTATGATTAGGATGCTATTTGTCAAACAATAATCAAAACACAAAGAAAGCCTTTACTCAGTACTTCAATTAGTTTCAGAAAAACTAATATAATACTGACATGTAATACTTCTTATTAGGGCCCAGTTAATGCTAAAAAACAACCGCTCCTAGAGGTAGGGTTTGGTGTGTCACACTTCCAAAAACTAGTTTGTATTTACTTGCTTTTCATTTAATACCGGTAGCCAACACCCTAAAAGCCAAATTAATTACTGAAGTACAGAATATCATACCTTGGCTTACTTGAAACATCATAATCTACTATGATAAAACTTCTGTATTTAGTTACTAACATTTAGAAACAGAAAAAAAAAAAAAGAAATGCAGATATAATGATCCCACGTCTGTGAAATGATTTGTATAAACAGACATCCTGCCCAAATAAGCTCTGCAAATTCAAGCTATTCAAAAATTAATTTCTTTACCTGCAGCGGTGACAACGCAAAAGGACTTAATCCCATGGGACTCTGTGCAGAGGCTGAGCCCAGCAGAGGAGATGGAACGGGTGAGGGTGACTTTGATGGTGGATGTGACTGAGGAGTGAGCGGAGCTGGCGTGTCCACGTGGGTCACCGAGGTGTCATCACAGGGCACCCGTGGCAACAGGCTGAACCACTGCCTGCTCTTCTCGGTAAGAGTCTTTAACAACTGGTCATTTGGAATTAGTGGAGAGCTGTAGAACTTTCCCGTCCCACTGGCATTAGGACTGAAAAGGTTATTGGAATCAGACTTCTCGATGGAGCTTTGTGATGCAGGGGGCTGCAGACTGCAGAGAGAGCTTTTTGAGTTACTTGGGTAAGATAATGTGCAGCCATTTGCTGCACTGCCATTGGGCTTTGGGGACACAGTGTCAGACTCAGGTGGCATTTTTGCTACCTCTAACAGTTTGCTTAATTTTGAAAATGACCCAGGCTTTTGTAGAAACAGGTTAGTGCTGTCCTTTTCTTTCAGATTTTCCTTTTGCTCACAGTGAGTTGTAGCTAAGCAATGTAATTTTTCTTCAGTTTCAAATTCTTCTTCTTTGATATGCATACTTTCTTCCTTTTTTAACTTCTCTTTTTCTTTTGCAATTTCTTCTAGACCTAAAAAGGTGTAAGAAGCACAGACTATCTGTAACAGATCAACTATTTTATGAAGTTTTTATAATCATGGTTTGAATTAAAAATGACTTCATTTTTGGCTCAACACGTGGTAGATTCCCATGTCCTTGCTGTTATTGATGTTGTCAATGAAATCCCTTCTCACCTGGCAGCACGCTTTGCAGAAAGAAACAAGTTTCTAGGCATACAGATTTAAACACTTCTAAGCACCTCTAGGGAAAATCACCTCTACATGGCTAACGAGCTACTGGATTCACACGTCTGAAGCAGTCTGCCAGTGCCAAGTCTCTGAAAGGGACAAATTTTTGCCAGCTTTCTTTTTCAGGACTCTGCATGCCTCCTCGAGAAGCCCCTCTGGTGATATCAAGGGAGTGCAATATTTACAGGCCTAGTTTATTTTTGCAACTGATCATTTCATTAAACACACAGCCAGCTATGAAAAGCAGCACAAAAATTCCTGTTACAAAATCAAATACTCCCCAAATACTGAAATAACATTAAACATTTTACTTCTTTCAATAGGAATCATTACTAACTTTGACTGTGCAACAGTATCAACAGTCTGTGAAGTTTAACACTCTTTCAGGAGCCACGCAGCATGACTGGAACTCTCCATACGACCAAACAGACAGCTAACGTCTAAGAAATTTAAAGTACAGCAAGCAGAAGCTGATTTAAAAAAACAAGTTTCTTCAAACATAGGAGGTGCAAAAGATCTGAAGATCTACCTTTTACGAAAGGAGAAAACTTTTTTTTTCTCTTATTTGCACTACTAGTCTTAACCATTTTTCTTCTACCCTTATACTGACTGCCAACTCAGAATAAAAGTCCTTAAAAGTATAAAATGCTTTTAAATAGAGAGCTGTCAGCATAAGGGGAAGGAGGAAGAAAATCCAACTCATTATTTTAAGTTATCAGATAGTGCAGTCACATGGCTTACAGCTCATGGCAGGCACATCTACAAATATTTACTTGCTCCTGAAAAACTGTAATTTCTACAATGAAAAATACATCCCCTCCTATTAAAATTTCAAAATGCGTTCACAGTTATGGTCTCTATCAAGATACAAACAATTTAAGCGTCATCAATTTAACAACTGAAAACTTCCAGAACACCACTCCTCGTTTTGAAAGGTTTTACCTGACGTTTCACCATCAGAGACACCAGGGAACCACGTGAGTGGAGAGCTCTACTGACAGCAGCCTGAGGGCTCCTGGCTGAGGGTGAGGACATCTCTGCACAAAGCCAGCGCCTCCACAGATGGGCAGCGTGTCTTGGCCCTGTGCATCTGTGTGCCACCACTCCTTTACGGCTCTTACCTTCACCACTTTCCATGCCTTCCACAAAAATACCACCACACTGGGGCAGGATCCAGTACCGGCGCCTGAAACGGTCCTGACCAAACATCATTGAACGCAAACAGTGTGAAGCTTCAAATAACTTCTTTCTGTACTGGCTTTGTTGCTATTTAAAAAAGGGAGAGCATTATAAATCAGTGGGGGGGAAAATCTCATGATTACAGAAAACACCTGGCTGCCAGACTAAACAGAAGTTCAAGGGTCAGACAAGGAGGTCCTCTCAGATATTCGGGATAGTGCTGTGTCTGTGTGTTGTGATATTCCACTCAAAATCACTGCCTTGATGATTTTACTTACAAAGCCTCCTTTTAAAAAATCAATTACAGCACTCCCTGGCTCAGCCTAGGTTTATCAGTTTTCCTCCAAGAACACATTGCAATGGTGCACTTGTCTTTTTATCCCTGACTCTCAAAAAGCAGTGGATCAAACAAAGATTTCACTGCACAAGAACAGCTGAAATCCTGACAACTACACAGCATCAGAAAATGGTAAACAGAGCCCTAAAGACAGATGATAGTGCAACTGCTGATGGGAGAGCTAGTGAGATATTTTAACAGTTCATAAAAGTATGACAACAATAATACACAAAAATAAATTCTGTGTTTGAATATAACACAGCTCTTTGAGGGGGGCCAACAAGAACTTCAGTTTGTTTATTCAGTTCTTGCTCTGCTAAATTGACATTGCTAGGAGTCAGGTGGAATCCTGGACTGCTAATTTACTGCAATATGGAACATGAGAGAAACCAACACACAAAGTCTTAAATGACAAATATTCTAATAGGAACAATAAAAACATGGGCCATGAGTACCCCTAATTACAGCATTACATCTTTCTCATTTACACTTCTATTCCTATTCTATGGCTGCTTCTTTCAAAATGTGAAGCCCAGAGAGCCCTGTACTGGCTTGGAGCACAGCTGCAGGAATCAGCATGGAAAGGAGGGCATCAGAACCACAGTTCCAGTAACTGAAGCCATTGCTTCTTATACAAAATTTGTCATCACTTTCTAAGATCAGCAAACAAGAATATATGAAGTAGATCTGGAGAAAAATTACACTACTTTTTATTTTCCGAAGTGCAAATACATTATCAACTATTACTAAACAGCCTTTTGAGTGACCTCCACTTAGTGCCATCAGACTAAACTCACAGTTCAGGTGTCATGAATCGGAGCATCATTCAGGCTTCCACAAAACAAGAGCAAATACTTATTTCAATTTATATTAAGTTGGAGCATTGAAAATTATGTTTAATATACCAACTCATGACACGTAGTGATAACATTTGTAGAAGAAAAAACAATAATGATCTCTCACCTTTGTCAGTTTTTCAATCTGCTTCTCTAGTTCTTCAACACTTGCTGTCTGGTCCCCATCATCCTATAATCACCAAATATACTGTCACACCAGATTTAATTCAGGATAAAATCATACTACTATGTCTTATCATTATTACAAGAAAAAGATGTAATAGAAAATGAGAGAAAAATACTAAAGAGAAAAAAAAAAGTTCAAATTGTGTGCTTGTGCAATATATTTCACTAGCAACAAGATAACTGAAAAGAAGATACACCTTGAATCTTTTCACACCACTCCAGATGTGGACAAACAAGAAAGCTCATGTTTGCTGAAAACTGGAAGTAACTCAGTTTGTGCATGAACACAACACTACAGAACTTAATCTTAGTTTCTATGAAGCTTTTTAGATAGTCAAAATAATTTTAAGTGTTTCTCATGCGTGAAATAATGGCATCTCTTAAAACCCCATCATTAAGTCTTTGGTCAATCCATATTTACATTTTATTTCAATATCTACATGAAACTGTAAAGCCGCTTCAAATTATAACTCTGCTACAAAAGTCACAGCATCAATCCTGCTGATTTTATAAGCAGAATTAACAACATAATAAAAACTAATAAACATGGAAAAAACACTGGAGGCAAGTTATTCTTCCCTCCTTTTTATGGGAGCATTTTGGAGAAACGGTGCCATATTACAGAAAAACAGAAGGAAAACAAGTTTTAGCTTATTCACAAATAAAGTTTCACTATTGCTGACAATTCCCACCTCATCCTCACAAACTTCTGCCTTCTTTCCTTTTTTATCATCCTTGTCCTCTTCGTCCTCATCGTCCTCATCTGCCTGGTCATCGCTGTCGTCGTCGTCGTCGTCGTCATCGTCGCTGTCCCCTCCCTTCCGCCGGCGCTTGCGGCCGGGGGCCGGGGTCTCCAGGGAGTGCGGCTCCTCGCCCCCATCCCCGCTCCCCGCAGCGTCTCTTTTACCAGTTTTCTTGGCATGAATGATTCTAAGCCTTGGGACACATGAGAAAGGGTGAAATGATGGATTATGTCTGCAGCATAAACTCTCTTCCCGTGAGATTGAAAGAAAATCATACTTTCCAGATTTAAATTAGAGCTTCTGATTTATCATGACACTGTATTTTCTCAGTATTTATTGTCACTAGTCAACAAGAAAAACTGAGGTTATAAAACCCTTACAACTCGTGGTTCCGCTCTCAATAGACTTTGTTTCTCCCAGGTCAATTTTATTGTGTAACTGTTCAGAAGAAATGAAACTCAGGAAGGATTTTGCGAAGTTAGGAAAGACGATAGAGAAGAAAGAACCATTTCAACTTCTTTATTTTTCATTTAATGCATTTAAGAACACGTTGACGAAATACCTGTGTCTGAGCCAGGGAGAAAAAGGCAAAAATCCTCACTTGGAAATATGAAATTATATACATTGCATGGCAACAGCATGGTTGGCTAATTTTTTTTTTTTTCAGATTTTTATGAACTTTAAGTATTATTTGACTGTAGTCCTTTAGCTGAACTTTTTATTCTAAGATATACTTTTTTTCTGGGGAATTTTAGCTACCTCAACTACTAAAGATTACTCAAACTGTCACTTTTCCTTTTATGAAAGAAAAGGGAAACTTACATACCAGTTATTATGGTTGTAGTAGACCTCCTTCTTCTATAAAACCCCTATAAGACAAGATTCCACACAGCAAAAATTACAGTTCCACCTATCAGGGAGCTTGCAGGCAAACATGCTGAACCACAGGAGGTGTAAATAGCCAGGCTGAACCAGAAACTTATCACGCAGACCAAAAACGCAACTGACTTAGAAGAGATTTATAAACGTGTAGAAAAGACAAAGATTTTGTAAGAGATGACTGAAGAAGGTAGGATGGGAAAAGCAGAACGGTAACGACAAACACAATTACCAGGACGTAATTTTTCCTTGTCGTACTCCTCTCTCTTCCCATCCTACAGAACAATATTCCATACAGCAAGTGGCTAAAAGTGCAATGAGTGCTGTCCAAGTACTGGCTCCAGGGAATAATGACAAATGGATCAGCCTTCTAAAACGCTGATAACCAGAGCCAGTTCTCAACAGCACCGACTGAAATGAAGGTGTCACTGTTCAACTGGGAGCAGCACTTCTTCCAGAAAAAGACTGTTAGCCAAGAAATCATCAAGGGGACTTGAAAACTGCTGGGCTTTGGTTTTTCAGTGTGGTTTTGTTGTTGCTGTTGTTTTGGGTTCAGTTTTTATGCACTGTTTAATCCACCGGAGAATTTATAAAGTTTTATACATTTATTTTTTCCATATCAAGTGGATGTTTACCTGTTTTAGTGATTAAAAAAAAAAAACCAAAAATCTCAGGCCTTTCAATGAATTTGGAAGCAAGTAACATTTTCATGCATGGTGCAAAAACACTCAGTCTCACTGAGCATCAATACCATTCAGGCTACTGATTAAATTTTTAAAAAAACTAATTTCCTTTTTACAAGGATAACTTCAAGCCTCTTTGCACGGACTGGAAATTCCTGCCAATGCAGAGGAATTAACTCCCAAAATCACTAGTCAATGACTGGATTGACTGCTGCAACACTGGACCATTTCAGAGACAATTTACATACACTAAGATAATCTTGAAGACAATTCAGTAATAAAGCTGGCAAGTGAATGTTCAATGACCTGCCAACACTTCTTTCACATACCTAAAGGGAATCAGAAGAAACACAAAAGGCTACTTTTGCTGAAAGCAAAAATAAAGATGTAATGTTGTCAAGCACTAAAGGAAGCTTGCCTGATACTGCAAATTATCAAGCACGCAAATGAACCACAGATGCTCTCCTTTGGTAGCACCACAAGCAGAAAAAGGCAGCAGTCCCTACTCAAAGTAGTGCAGAGGCAGAAACCAATGCCAGCATAACTTTAAGAATGTTATTTCAGGAAGCAGCATGATTTTTCTGTTGCTACCTACACATATGGCTCAGTGAGAGAAGAAACCCTTACATAAGAAACTGTTCTGTCTTTCTCACTTTCAGGTATGGACCAAACCTGCATCTGCAACTGCTGAGAGAATTATAGAGTCTACTGGCCTATAAAAGAGTGGGTGGCTCATCAGAGAACCAGATGACTGGCTTAAGCCTGCTCTAATCTGAGCTGCTTACTGATAATGCTTACTAGATCAGAGAAGAAAAATTCACCTTCTGACTTAGTTTTCATGCCTTCGCCATAATTTTTGCACATAAGTAGTAGGTAGAACCAAGGCAAAGAAATTCTGAATATGTACTTTTAATATACTTTTAACATACTTCACCTTGTGTCTCAAAAAATGAAAGTTTGGCAAATCAGCATTAGCATCTCCTACCCAAACTAAATGTGTAATTTCTCCCCCTAGTGATGCTGCTTTTCATATACCATGATCATTTAGACTTGCAATGGTTTCATTCAACAGAAATATATTTACACAGAGCATTCCATAACACTGGCATGTTAAAAGAACACTGTTGCAGTAAAAAACTTGTTTCAAGTCCTGTAAAAAACCAAATTATTACCTAATTCTTTAATAGGCCTTTATTTCATTTTTATTCTCTTTTATGTTGTTCTGGCTACAAAAGAGATGCCAAAGAGAAGGCATGTAATGGAAAAGGAGATGGTGAGATTTTTATTATCTAGTTAAAAAAAAAAAATCACAGAATCATCTCAGGTGAGAGTCTGACCACAGCTGTCACACAGAAAGCACAAAGAAAGATGACTTGATTGCATGAGATAGGTGCCTTTACAAAAAAACAGATTAGTAGCAAGATTCACATCGAAATGTGATTGAGAAGGAATTAGATGCAACCTCTCATTGACCACCAGCTAAGCAGAAACAGTTCAGAACTCAATCTCTAACCATCTGTATTACACTTACTAAGATCCTTGTGGGAAGGAGGAGAAAAAGAAGGAAGAGCAGGGAAAGGGGTGAGAGGGAAAGCATCCCTTAAAACAAAATACAGCGATTCCGTTTTCCAATCTGTGATTTTACTGTTGCTTATTTGCACCTGTCAAGCACAGGCTTTTGTATTTATTTTTGCCCTCCTCCCCAGCTGAGAAGCTTACACAGTTTAGAAGTGAGAACATAACCACAAAAAAAATCCTTCATCAAACGCATGTGACGCAGACAGAATATTTTCTCATCCTTCTTGGATATACCTGCAGCCAGCCTGGACACAGTGGTTTGAAGATTAAGGACAGCAAACACCGGCCAACAAAGCTGAGGTGGACTCAATCCACTCCTCAGCCTGCATTACCCATCCCCTGCACACTTCCCACAGAAGGGGCATGTGCTGAGGGGCACATAAATGTCTGTAGGCACGAGAAAAGGTCACAGCTGCTGGTCACACAGCGACTACTCGGCTCACCAGCTATTCCCATGCAAAACTGTTTGGGACTGGGATGCTTAAAAATCAGACCAAGATGTGAATGGGTGGGGAAGATAACATGTAAGAATGAAGTCTGGAAGCAGAAAAAAATAGCAAAAAGAAGACTGAAGCGTACAGATTTCTTTTCAGAGAAGCCCCAGAACAGTTGTAGGGGCTTATGGAAAACACAATTGACATAACAAAGAAAACATCAGTTAAAATTGATTGAAGAAGGCTCTTCTAGAACTTCCTTGGAATTCATCAGAAAAAGTGGAAAATTCAAAACTTTTGAATCCGAGATTAAGAGAGATTTATCAAGCCCAGTGAATTCAAAGAAGCAGAGGAGCAACATTTCTGAGCTCTGCTGCATCAGCTGCACTCAAAAATAGGCACTACTGGAACCTGAAATCCACACAAGGTGAAAACCAAGAAATGGAGAAATGATTGCAGTGAGGAGGAGGAGGAGCTTGGGACTTCAGGGTATGATGCTCATACACTTGACAGGGAAGAAATGAGAGATTACAAGGAAAAGGGAAGATCCTACATCTACAAGTACTTACAGTTTGATGGAGGGAGAGAAAGACTAAGTAGGCCCTAAGAAGACAAGGACAGGAAAGGGTCCCATTTTGCTAATGGGAAGTTGGCTACATCAGAAGTTCAAAAACACTTCTTAAACTATATCCCACAGAGGGGATACAGATGAAGACAGGAAAAAAGTATCTGGGTTATCCTAAAGGTTTAAAATATATTAACTCTGTGCAGACTGGGATTTGCAGTATTAGTAGAGAATTTCTTTTTATTAGTCCAATTTTTTCCTCTACCTCCCTCTTGTCCTTCTTCTTTACTTCTTTCCTTCTTCCTTCTGAGATACATTAAAGGGAAAAAATGGAGACATAAGATTAGAAATAAAAGTACCTAAAAAGCAAGGACTAAGAAAGGATTTACTGTTCCTAGCAAGAGATAAAGATGACAAAGAAAAAGAAAAGCAGAGTCTGGCTATGCATTTTTACCCCCTGTGATTCATTAACTTTATGCCGTCCAGCTTCCTGATAGTTGGAGCCAGTATGGTTGCTGTATGGAATTTTGTCTTGTAGGATGGGAGAACAGTGAATATGAAACTGACAACCCTTAAGAAGTTCCAATTTTACCTTAAACAGAAATACAAAAAATATAAAGAATACCTAAAAGCTTGCATTCTACATATGATCCCTAGCTATAGGGAACAACGTGACATTGACAGATGAGAAACACTAAGATAACATAAATTAGCAAAATTCGACTGGCAATTGTTGTATGAAAATCACGTTGTTTTAAAATGCCTTTCAGAATGAACACTGGGAATTATGGCAGGTCCAAATAAACTTTGATTATGTCAATAGCAATTTTATGGCTCCTTTAATATTCCAATTTAAAACTTTTTAGTTTCCTCCAAAGAATACAAAATTAGACTTGATTTTGCTCCAAGTCTGCATGACACTAACCCTCTGAATCTCATGCATCTTTAATAGACTGTAAAAGACTGGTGTTGCAACAGTCTAAAACCACATCTGTCTTAATTAAGCAGCTTGATTGCTAATTTCCGGGTAAACCTGTAACTTCATCAGCTGATTTTGTGCTTAGAACAAATTCCCTATATAGCAGTGTATGTGAACAAAGGCAAAAAAGCAAAATATTGTAATATTTAAGGAAATGAAACTTACTTCCGAAGTTTGCCTTCAACCATCCATTTATCTCTCCTTAAGTTTGACATATAATCAATGTTTTTATCAATTTCACTGTCAAAGATGAAAAAATTTCATTAACTGTGAACTTATGTACCTTTTTCCTGACAGACATTTACATACAGACACTTTTCCCTCAAATAACTGCCTTGGAGAAATCATTAAAATTCAAAATAAATCATTTTAAAGTTAGGAAATCGCAATACTAGGAATGCCAATGCAGCACACTGCTGTACCTGAGGCAGTTTTTATCCCCAGTATCACCACAAGAGGCCTGGCATTCACCATTTCTGTTCCTAGCTGTGGTTCGGTGTGAGGCCTCCAAGTGCCTTGTGCAGGGCGCGGTGCCCCGTGCTGAGCACAGGTAGCCCGGCTCACCTGCCCGGACAGGAGGGCACAGCCCGGCCCAGCGAGGCCGCACGTTGTACTCCTCCTGTGACCAAAACAGCCACACTTCCATGATCAAAATACAGAACCTCAAGTTCTGAGTGACCGTTCCTACAAATAGGGCCTAACAGTCACCTGCAACAAGAGGAAGCTTCTTTCTACGATGAATTTGACTGATACACATGAACTTTCTTGCACAGCTGATGGGCAGCACTTGCACTGCCCACTTCTGCTCTTTTTCGGTTTTGGAAAACGTGAAGCATTTCTTCCATTCCTGCCTTACACAACCCTGAGTACCTTTTGCAGCACAGCGTACCAAACCCAGAAAATACACCAGGAAACAAAGCAGCACTCAATTAGGTGATGGAAGACGTTACCACAAAAAGTCAGTCTGTGGAAGAACAGGCATCCCAGAAACTGCCATTTCCTAACTTTTTATTGCACATTGGTGGGTTTTGACAAGTTGTTGAATATAGGGGGGGATTTAAAATTATGAAATGCTATAGACTACTGACCACAAATGCAACATACACCTTCTTGATGATACATCAAGCCTGCCACCTCACCTTATGACCCTACTTAAAGTATCTGGACAACACACATCTTCAAAAACAAAAGGAAAAAAGGGAAAACAGTGTACTGCAGAAGCCCCAAAAAACCTCTTCTAAATGATTCCCTAGGATACCTAGTGAATTTCTTTGCAATCAGCCTCATCTTTTATTCCAAAAATTGCGAGAGAAATTTTGGTTCACGCTTCGAAAACAAAATTACAGACCAAACATGGAAAAGTTCTATTCTTCCTTCATATCAACAGTACATAAAGGTAAGAAGCAGTAACTCAACCAATTTCAGCTTTCTTTGTAAGAACAACACAAGTAATCCTCCTGTAACAGAATACAGTGACTATACAGTATTTCTGAATTACAACATTTTTTTAAATTTTATTTTTACACACCTGTTTGGGAAAAAATCTTACCTTACTACACTTTTGCTGCATGCTAACTCATTGACCAGAAAAGCAAGTACTGATGCTTTCTGAGCTGGAGAATGTGCCTGAAAAGCTTTTGTCTTCAAGCTCTCTGTCAGCTCTGTTTGTCCACAATGAGCCTCCATGAAAATCTGCAGAATCTCAGACACATTATCTCGATTGATACCAACATTCAGTAAGTGTTCCCCAAGAATAGTTTTAGCCTAAAAAGAACAAAGACATTTCAAACAATCGTGTTTAAAAAACACCGTTTTCCTTTGCAGGCTACATTACTGTTTATGTAAGATGGTATGGGTTTGTTTGCATTTTTACATAAGGACTTCAAACATGATTATTCTTTGAAACCATTCAAACGTAAATCTTAAACACAGTAACTAATTAGAATGTCTTCACATCTAAGTTTTTAAAAACAGAGATAATATTAGTAATAATTAAATGGATTACATGTAAAAAGGCATGGTCCAACTGAAAACTGATGAATACTGCTTTGTACAATGATGCCATGAAGAGCTCTAGAATGGAAGAAAGTTGAATTGGCTTGAAAAAGAAGGCCAGTAAGAAAGAGTCATGAATGAATTGGGGTTTTGATGAAGTAACCTAGACAGCAGACCTTTCAGAAAGAAAAAGCAAGATTCACTGAGAATGTAACATGAGGAGAAGAATGCAAAAGAATGGACAGAGAGGAGTTAAAAGACATGGCCACAGATGCGACAGTGCCCTACAAAAGGTCCAAATAAAACTGGGATGTGTGCTTGTGTGTAGAGAAAATGCGCAGACATATATCGTGTCTGGAAAATGGGAAGGCTGATGGGACACCAAGTTTTGCAGTAACATTAGAACCGTGACACTGAAGAAAAGAATTAGGAAAAAGAATGGAAATCCATATGAGAGAGGTGTCAGAGATGCATTATGAAGAATACATTCACATATACAGGGTGCTTACTATGGATTTTTTCTTTTTACCTTGTATCCTGTACCAAGTCCAGGGTCGCACACAGCTGCAGAGACAAGTTTCACAAGCAAGTCCTGTACTTCTCCCATGCTGTCCCCTACGTTGAGCAAACCCTCTTGAAGAACACTCAGGGAGGGAACATCTACGGTCACATCAAAGCCAAGAACTTTACCGAAGTTACGCAGGAACTGCACTACCATGAGACAATCCGAAAACGTGCTTCCATCGAGAACCAGGCCTGGGATGCGAGGCAGCTCTGGGAAAGGCTGGCAAGTAAAGAAGAAAGGTGAAAGGTTCGCTAGTGTCTTTCAAAAGGAAATGTTTCTGGTAACAGCTGGGACAATTGATTGACACTTCCTTCTGACCTACAGCATGACAATGCTGGAAGGTACAGGCAACAGGGAACCTGCACCCCTTGTCCACTCAAAGCTGAAACACATTTAACTTTCCACAAATTATAGGAGGCAAGAGATTAAGAAATACTTCCTTTTTGGCCAGGAGACACTGTAAGGATCTCTTCTGAGCCAAATTACTGTAAAAGGTGGTATAAAATTATTCAGGGGAAAAAGGCAAGCGACTTCTCTGGAACAGAGACTTTGAACCTGAGCTTTGTGAAGTCCTTACAGAAAAGAACTAAGAACTCAGAAGACTGGGAGAGTAATTTTTTTTGAGCAAGAGCTTGTAAGACTTCTCTAGATGACTATCTAGTGCCTGTGTACGGAGACATGATGCACATTCCTGATATAAAAATAACTCGAGTAAAGAATTTTTTGGAAGCAATCATGGTTTTTGGGAAGCAGGTCTCTTTTAAACAAAAAGCTCCTAATTAACTAAACATACACTACTGTGTAGTGTTCTAGTATCTTGTATTTGTATACATTTCAAATTGTTCTCTAATGACCTCAATCAAAATTTGAATGCTTTAAGTGTGGCTGCAAGAAAGAAGTTATTGACAGAATTATAAAATACACAAACGAAGCAAGAAAGTAAGTCTATGTTGCTGTGATTACCTTCTGGTCTGCTAAGCACATATCTTCATTAGGCTTCTTTAGCTCCTTTGCCATTTCTAATTCCAATCTTCGCTGTTCCAGTTTACGTTCTTTATTTAATCTTTTTTCATCACGTTTTTCTTGCTTTAGCCGCTCTTTCTCCTTAAGAGAATTAAAAGGGAAAAAAAAACCAAACCACATGTTAAACTTACAAAGGAACAATCTAAGAATTTGAAAAGCACTATTTCTGTAACCTTAATAATCACCACATCAATTAAGGAACCTGCATTAAAGTAAACGTGAGGGGAGAACTAGAACAAAATCACTGAAATTCTAAAGCTAAGTAAGATTCATTTTTTTCTCTCCTGTCCACGCAGGCACAGGTTTCAAGTATGTTTGCACAGAAAAACTTTTTGAAATACCATTTTAAAAAGATGACCGAGTGAAAATATGACAAAGAATTTTAAACACCAGTATTGTTTACACCCCAGTATTGTTAATCTGCACCTGCTACAGCAAAGACCACTCAAGAAACCTCTCCAAACAATACACGGTTTAAAAAGTCCCATAATACATAAACTAGATATAAGTACCTTATAAAACACAACTGGTCTTTTCAAACACAGGCAGCTTCTGGCCTTGAATTACCATACACTTTGCATGCAACCTGAAACTGAACAGTTCTTTATGTCTTATATGCACAAAAAGAGCACACGGATGATCGAGTGAGAAGCCAAGCGTCTGTTATTTGTCTCTTCAACACCCTCTACAGTGGAGTCACATCAATACTACAGCAACTCTGTCTGTATCACGCCAAGACTGACTCTGAACCTGGAGCTCCCGTGGCCTCTCACATCCCTGGTGCCAGGGGCTCTGCTGCCACACGCTCAGCACCAATCCCCCGACTGTGACTGTCCTGACGACACAACTGCCCACACAGCTCTGTACAGCCAACATCAGCTGTGAAATGTACAGGATGTGCTACAGACCAACAGCACCCGTCCAGAGCACAGAACCGTGCGTATAACACACCCACGGGGCGTGTGCCACCACTCGAGAACCTGATACAGCACAAAGCTGAAGATGCTGTCTGTGCTTTTCACCTGTGGACACAGAAGGGCAAGACCAAGCCAAGACGCTTCCCACTGACCACTGGAGCAATGGGACCATTCCCATCTGCCCACCTGCTTGCTGCTCTACAGCTCCGTACTGCCAACGCAGGCCCTCTTCACCTGCACAGAGTTCCTAAGACACATCTTGTATGGAAAAATCACAAGACACTAAAGCAGCACACAAAAGCCCTAGCTTGATTTTAAAGTGGAAAATGCCCTCTGATTTGCTCGTTGAAAATAGTTTGTTGGCTATTATTTTAGCCACTGGCAATGACTCAAGACCAACTGGCATTGCCTACAACTTGTTTTTGCCAATTCAAAACACTTTACAACAGAAGAAAACAAGAGATGTATAAAAGGATATTTATGTGGCAACACAGTAATTTACAGTTATGACTAAAACCGAAATCTTTAGCTGCACTACGTTTCATAAATCTATTTAAAGTTTACTTTTACTGGTTGAAATAAACACTGTTCTATTTTTATTAGAGTAAGAATATAATCAGAGCACTGGATGAGACTAAATGACCATTTAGCCTGGTATCCTGATTTCCAACAGTGGAATGGGTGCTTAGGGTATCATCTTCCTCAATTTCCTCGCACTGAAGTATTATTCCGTTTGTCTTGGGTTTGGTCAGTCACTTTTATTGAAATTTGTAAATCCTGGAGAAAAGTTTTAACAATTTCCTTAACAACTACTTGCAATAATGACAGTTATCTTATTTCAATATCTTCATTATCTTCACTTCATTTACAAAAGTCTGGGGATACAGGCATTAAAAAAAGCCTCAGGATACAGACATACATAAAAAGCAAAACAAAAAGTAAATTAGTAATTGTGGGGGTTTTGTATTTTACTTATGTTTCTTCTCAAAAACATCCAGAACTCTCGAAACTGGGCAATCTGTGCCAGTGCTCAACCACCTCCCTCCAAGTAAAAAAATTCTTTTTAAGTTTGAACAGAATATCCTGTATTTCAATTTGTGCCTAATGCTTCTTAGCATTACATGCTGCAATGTACACAAATTAAATTATACCTAACGTAAAAAGACACTGCTCTTCTACAGATGATGCAGCATGAAACCATGAAAATTTCAGACTTCCAGAGGTTAATACTCACTTCTGCTTTTTTACGTGCTTCCATAGCTTTCATAAGCATCATATGTTGTCTTCTCCGTTCTCGTTCCTATTGAAGCAGGTAATATTAGAAGAAAACTAAACCACATTTTCAAATCAGTAAAAAAGCCGAGTAACAAATTTAGCATTAATAGACAAGTCACAGTAAATACTAAATATAGGACAAGAATGGCCGAGTCTGTGCATGTTTTAGTTCAGGTTTAGAAAGCAAATACAAGAACAATCAAAAGCAAAAGGTAAAGCAATGAACATGGAGACAGTGTAAAAAAGAAGCATACAGATTTACTTATGGTCAGTTGTGATGCTCCTTCATAAGCTGGCAGAACAAAAAGCATAATGGTTGGCTGGAACAGGTCAGTTACCTTACATCTGCTATGACGAAACTTGCAATTTACTTCTTCAATAGCCAATTCAGCAGAAATTTTAAACTGGTCTTTTTCAAACATTGCAAATATTAACACTTTTGTAACCAAGCAACAAATTAATATGATTAATTTTATCAGTTTTAATCAAGCCAGTGGTGGTGCACGTACGTATGCAACAACACCTGCATTAACTGATGCCTGTCCCTCAGCAAATTTTGTCAGTAGCTTCAAAAGCATTAAGGAGCAGTATTCTAGGGCACCAAGTACAGGGCTTTTGCCTTAACAGCTGGAGAGCAAATCTTGGCCCCAGTAAAGGCTATAGGAATTTTATCATCTAATTTGGTGAGGTTAGGTTTACATTCTAATATTTCATCATATACTTATAACATTATGTATTTACCAACAACTGAAAGCTCATTTCCTCAGTATCTTACAAGGGGAAGACATCATCCTGATTTCTAAAACAAGTTTATTCAAATTGTACTTAAAATGTTTGGATTCATTCCCAGTGAATGGGACAAGGCTCGCAAAAATCATCCAAGTGACTACCTATTAATTTTGCATCAATCCCTGATTGTATATACTAGTCAAATTTTTACTGGGACATCATTAACATAGATCCCTGGTTAAAAACCACATTTAGTTATCGCCACATTCAATTTATACACATGTTCAAGACATGTCCTTTTTTCCTTAACAGACAAGACAAGCAGATGTATGCAATGCACTGTGCTGTAAAGCCATGCAGCAGTATGTAATATGACAGCAGCCAGTGCTACATTTTATGCATTGCTATGACAACCATATCACAACCAAATCACAATGCGGTGTTAGATGTACAAAAATAAACATACCCATACCATATCTAGTCTATGCCTCTCCAACTCCTGGTAGAAAGAGTTGGCACAACATTATGAAACAGAAATCACAAAGTCATAAAACCACTTTATAATCCCCCAAAAGACCCCAATACCAAAGCAAAGCAAAAAATCATAAGGCAAAGGAAAATCTGTGCAGAAATCAAACCCAGAAGTTTAAAAAGTGTGCATTTTGAGGATTCCACCCCCCCCATACAACTGGAAGTAGTAGCTCACAATTGGCATTCTGTCTGCTTGGTCAACTGAACTTATACCAACCTGGTGCTTCAGAAGAACAGCCTGCTGCCTTCTCATCTCTTTCTCCTTCAACAGAAGAACAAGAGTGTATTGAAAACATCAAACAAAATTTACTTGCCAAATCGCACAGTTCTGCCACACTAAAACAGCACATCTGATTTAAATTCTAACTTACAGAGAAGTACACACAGCATACATGACAGCAAGTCTGGTGAGTTGGGAGTTCCATGTTAGAACACACCTAGAATGCTAAAGCAGCAATAGAAGTTCTTATATACACACACACACTGTATTTGCCAGTATTTGTAAAAGAGTTCTGTAGTCTTGCATGCATTACAGCCTAGCAAAGACTACACTTGCTGAGAAACAACACAGCTTTTTGATACAGTGTGCTTAAAAGAATATTGTGAATAATGTTACTGCACAAACATTTTGTTATGTAAACCATGGTAATGGCACATAAAGTACTGTCTCTGTGTATTTGTGTGTGTATGTCACACAGACACAAACTCCTCTGCATGTGCTTCATGCCTTTTTATAACCATACACGGTTTTACAGCCATACACACATGTTTTGATTTGCTATCTCTACGTACAGCTTCATCATCGATGAATAGCCTCCCAAATTTATTGCTTTTATACATCAACATCAACAATCAATATTGTACATTATGTACAATAACACAGTTCTTGTTTTTGGGGCTACTCCAAACTAACCTTTATTCGTTTTTCTGCTTCCAATAATTTGGCATTTGCTGCTTCTTCCTTCTTTTTCTTTTTTGCCTACACGTGCAAAACACACAACAGCACCGTCACAATTTGAAAATAATCTGACTAGAAGCAGTTATGCATCTTTAAAAGTTAAGAACATCATCGCTTATTGTGTATATTACAAGAAATCTCTGATGCAGCTTTCATGATCCATCAATTCACATTTCAGTTACTTTATAAAAATTAAACCAGAATTTCAAGTCTCACTCAAAATTGCTTCACTTGGCTATTTTAAGAAAGCAAGTACAGAAAGTACACACAGAAACAATATAAATGGCAAAGAGATTACTGCTCATTTTTATGTCAATGGAGACCTGGAAACTAGCAATCTATCTCTGCTAGTACACTAGCAAACCTGCCGAGTATACTCTAAAACAGACAGAATATTTTTAAACCAACTGCACTTGATACAGAGCGGAGCATTGTATCGTTTTAATAACCTACTACTGCAAACTTGCTCTCTAACAGAGGAATTGCTCTACTGTTAACTTAGGTAGACACAAGACCACGCTGACAGAAAACAGTGAGCCCAAGTGTGAATACTTGTAAGATTATAGATCTAAGTTAATGATCTTTTAGGAAAAATAATTTAAGACACATTTTTGAAGTGACCTTTGGAAATCAAGGTTGTTAGAGCTGCTATATTTAGTTACATTCCTAACTACAAGTGTGACTACTAAAATATAACATTCTTTAAAATGGCAACAGAAAAATTACATTTGAGCCATTATTTTTACCTCTAAAATTTGCTGAGCTCGAAGTTCTTTCTCCATTCTAATTTGCTGGATTCGCTTAATTTTTTCCTAAAAGGGTAAGAAAGTTATTTCTTTAAAAAAATATATATAAAGGAAATTTATTTTTACATTTGAAAAATGGCGAAGTTTATACACACTTTCTTGTTAGTGAGTTTCACCCATTTTAGTGAACTGTTCCCATTACTTGTATTAGATGTCTGGTATCACCCTGAAGGAAGCCTAGTTATGCACAGGTGCTCATGTTTAAGTTGTCAAAGTTTTTTATTATTTTTTTAACACCTTCAAGAGGACCAGATTAATGACCAAGGAAGGAACAGGAGCATTCAAGTTCCAGCTGATGACAATGATGGAGCTAGTTAGGAATGGACGGAAGGCTGAGCTATGCCATGAAATACATGACGTTTTGAAGTGATCTCCCTAACCAAGAAACAGCAACATCTGTCCAAGCACTGTTTGTGCCCCAGTTCTTGCAGCCTCTTTCAGGCCATGATGGTCCCAACTGGCAGCACGGAGCTGAGCTCAGCAAAACCCAGAGCCCACGCTCTGTCAGCCAGGAACACTCATCCACCTGCAAGCTGGGTAACACGCTCAGTTAGGTACACTTCAGTTTCTCCAGGTTTTTAAAGCGCTCAGGTAACTGATGCTAACCTTAATACGTAGTTTAGGGGATGGAACTGCGTACGTGCGGTAACAAAAGAAGTAACTGGAACAGGAACCATGGGTACTACAACACATTTAAGCACATTTCATCATGGTGAGAAGAAAATGATCAAGTTAGGCACCCCACAGACGGATGCTGGGCAACCATATTGTAATTTAATTCATCTTCATGAATTAAAATCTGAACAAAGTCTTATAACACTGATTGAGAAATGTAATCATTGCAAACACTGAAATTATTTCACACTACCTGTGCTGCATAGGTGTGTCTGTTAAATTAGCTATTAAAAATTCACTAGCACATTACTTGAGATTTTATTATCTCAAAAGAGCTGACGGAGCCACAGGGACTAGGACATTTTGAAGGAAAGTGCATACATCCAACTGGACTTGCTGTGAAGTTTTAACAGCAAAACCCAGACCATGGAATAGCCCTGCAAGCTGGGGGGGGGGACTAGACCAGAAGCTCGAAAAGGAACTCAATTACCTTCTCTGGAACAGCAGATGCTTTCCCAACAGTGAGGGTAAAGCCCATCTGTATAGAATACACTGTTTTCTTGTGAGCTGGCCTGAGACTCTTAGAACACAGACCACTCTAAAATTTTACTCTCTGGAGAACGCATAGTGATGTATACACTTTATTGAATAATAACTAAAACCAAAACCAAGCTCCTAAGAAAAGATAATCTTAAGTATTTAACAGTAAAAAAGCCATCACGGATGAGAAAGACATACAAAGTTTTCTGACAAAGAGAGCTCCAATACATGAAGTCTTATAAACTCCAGGCAAATCCGACCAGCTCCTTAAACTGTTGAGAAGTCCAACATTATATAACCTTATCAAGAAAATTAATTCAGAGGCCTTGTTCAGACAGTACTGAACTTTTTCTACCATGTGAAGCTCACAGCATGGACCTTACATCTCTATTATCCCCCATTATACTTTAAAACAAAACAGTGCAAAAGTTGAAAGCATGTGCTACACCCTCTCAACTCCATAAAGGTTAGAGCTGATACAGAACGAACTTTTCAGCAGAGATCACAATAAATAACTAGATCAGAGAAGAACTACTCAGCACATCGAAATCATGAGTTTTATCAAAGTTACACATCATAGAGGAATACAATGATGACAAACAAGGTGTGGATTTGATGCATTTGGCAATTTAAAAATTCTTGCTCCCTGGACCCTTGAAACTTAAGGACCACTTGAAAATCACAGTGTGCTCCTTTTCTTTAACAAGTATGGGCTGCCTTGAGAAGTGGAGACATTGCAACTGTCACAATCTACAGAAGTGCAGACTGGCTGAGGTTGGGAGGGACATCTGGAAGTCACCCTGTCCACAGCCCCCTGCCCCAGAAGGGTCACCTAGAACCAGCTACAAAGGACCACATCCAGGCTGCTGTTGAAAATCTGTGTGGGAGGCTCCACAGCCTCCCTGGGCCACCTGCTCCAGTTCTCAGTTGCCATCTTGATGACAAAGTGATTCCCAACGTTCGGAGGTTGGGAATCTCCTGTCACTGGGCACTTCTGACAGAAGTCACCTCTTTGCAGCCTCCCAGCAGGTACTTAGCCACGTTAGCAAGATGCTCCTGAGCCTCCTCTTCCCCAGGCTGAACAGTCCCAGCTCTCTCAGCCTTTTCTACTGTAACTCATATGTGGCAGAGTGACAACTTCTAGCTCCATGTCTACTACACTGAGCACCTTCTTAAAAAAAAAAAAAAAAGGGAAACATTTTAACAGTTACCAACAAGAATTAATTGTTAGCTATTATGGATAGGTAACAATTACGGATTAAGGTAGTGTGCAGTAACACCAATTTTGGTTTACTACTCAAAAAAAGAAAAAAAAAGAAGTATGTCAGGATTTAATACCTGGATTTCAAAGAAGTGAGAGGGTTTCATAGTTTTACTGGCTTTTTTAACACCTCAAGATGTCATAAAATCATACAGTATGCTGAGTTGGGAGGGACCCATCAGGATCATCGAGTCCAACTCCTGGCCCTGCACAGAGACCCCAACAATGCCCCCTGTGCCTGGGAGCATTGTCCAAACACTCCTGGAGCTCTGGCAGCCTTGGGGCCGTGACCGCTGCTCTGGGGAGCCTGCAGTGCCTGACCACCCTCTGGCCTGGTCAGCCTTTACTCTGGTATCCAGCCTAAACCTCCTGACTCAGCTCCAGCAGCTCCCACAAGTCCTGTCACTGGTCACAGAGAGCAGAGATCAGAGCTGCCCCTCCACTGCTCCTCCTGAGTTTGTTGAAGACCACAATGAGTCTCCCCCCGTCTCTTCTTCTCCTGAACAGACCAAGTGTCGTCAGCCGCTCCTCTTGAGACTTTCCCTCCAGTCCCTTCCCCATGCTCGTGGTCCTCCCTGGATAGCCTCTAATGGTGTCATGTCCTTTTCATATTGCAGTGCCCAAAACTGTCCCCAGGACTCAAGGTGAGGCCACCCCAGTGCAGAGCAGAGCGGGACAAACCCCTCCTTGTCTGGCCAGCGATGCTAGGCCTGATGTCCTCCAGGGCAAGGAGGTCCCTCCTGGGGGCCAGGGCACTGCTGACTGACACCCAACTTGCCATCAACCAGGACCCCCAGATTCCTGCCTGCAGCTGCTCTTCAGCCCCTCATTTCCCAACTTATAAACACAATCAGGGTTGCCATAAACGTATTTGAAAAAACTCTCTTCCATTGCTCCCCACATTTCTGGCAGCTCCAACTTCAACTGAGCTTTGGCCGCATGAATTTTCTCTCCACAGTGGCAAGCAGCATCTCTGTCCTCTTCCCATGTCAGCCATATCCCTTCCAGGCAAACTAATCCTAGTACTTTTTCCAAGTGTTGGGATGCTGAGATCATACACAGACATTGAGGGGCTGGGGCATGTCCAGAAGAGAGGGGCAAAAGATCTGGAGAAGGGGCTGGAGCACCAGGAACAGGTGAGGGAGCTGGGAAAGGGGCTCAGCTTGGAAAAAAGGAGGCTCAGGGGGGACCTTCTTGCTTTGCCAAACTCCCTGACAGGCGGGTGCAGCCAAGTGAGGGTCAGGCTCTGCTCCCAGGGAACAAGGGACAGGACAAGAGGAAATGGCCTCAAGTTGTACCAAGGGAGGTTTAACTTTGATATTAGGGAACATTTCTTCATGGAAAGGATTGTTTAGCTGTGGCACAGGCTGCCCAGGGCAGCAGTGGAGACACGGTCCCTGGAGGGATTTGAGAGATGTCTTGATGTGGCATCTGGGGACATGGGTTAGTGATGGCCTTAATTTTAAGTAACATACACTGTGTGGTCTTTAAAACTAGATTTAAAACATACACTTTGCAATCAGCATGCTTAGTAATTTACTAAATATTTAAAATACACCTTACTGAATGATTTAAAACATCATTTAAAGACCTTATTTAGCTATTGCACAGTTTACCTGTTGCTTCATTATCTTTATCTGCTCCTTTTGCTTTCGCTTTTCTTCAGCTGCCATAATAGCTAAGGAACAAAAGCAAACAATATCAGCAGAACATGGCAACAGACACGTAACTTTTCATAAACGCTTTTCCAAAAAATCCCCTAGCATGCACAAATTTGCACAGGTAATACTTACCTTGCTGTTTTTTCGCTTCCTTGGCAGCTCGTGCTTGCTCCTGCTTCTGAAGCTTTCTCAGTAGCTTTATTTGTGCTGCTTGCCTAGCTATTTCTGTTACAAAAAGAAAATATTAAGTTCATAAAAACAGTTCTGTCCAACAATAAAGATACAGATTGTGTTCCAGACATTTGCATGTTGTAAAGACAGAGCAAAGAGAGGATTTGTTTTGCACAAACTGGCATTCACTAAATTTTTCTAGAACCATCATTAATGGCACATCATGTATCTGTAACTGCATCAACAGTGCAAATGAACACGGACACTTTCTACATAATACTGGTTTCAGAGGAAAAAATCATTTATTAAAAGACAGAATCATGCCAATAATGCTGATTCATTTTAAAACCATTTTCTTTTCCTTTTTAAAGCAGAAAACATTTGTTTCAAAACTACTTAAATCAACATTTTATTCAGAAACCATGGAATCAGTTTTCCTTAGAAGTCACCTCATGTAATTCTGTAATCCTTTTTTAACAATGAAGCAAGAGCACACTCACCTGGGTAACATGCCTCTTTCCTGTGGTTACCTAAAGTCAGCCATTCTTATGCTAATTAGTAACCCCCTGAAGCATTCTACAACTCTGTGATAGCATTTCTGAAATCTGAATTAACTGCTTATGGACACACTGATAGAAGACAGCTGTAGGAAGGATTTTCTGGAGGTTGAATTCAGCTTTTCAAAGGACTGAGGTCCTGGACCCGCATGATAGAACTCCCCAAAATACCGTCAGCTTCTTGTGCAGTAACTACAGAGTAAGCTTTTAGACACGTCTTCACACCTGCACTTCCTCTAAAAATTTAAAACCTATATACAGGTAACTGTTTACTGATCTTCAAAAAGTCTTCAATAAGAGCATGTAACGAATATCCAAAATAAAATCCTGGATATTAACACCCTAGTGAAACAAATCACTCACCTTCAGGAAAACATTAACTCTTTGTGCACTGATACCCTCTCTTTGTTCGTGAAAATACGAACACGGTTCTCACCTTGGGCCTGCAGCTTTCTCAAAAGCTTTGTGTCGGCGCTGTCCAGGAACTCCCCGCTCCCCACGTTGGGCGGGCGGCCCTTGCGGCGCCGGCTCCGGGGCTCCTCTCGGGAGTGCTGCCTGTCTGGGTTGGGGGGCCGCCCTCTGCGCCCCTCCATGGCTCTGATACGGGGAACGACCTCCTCCTCCTTCAGAAGACACCACTGCACACCCTTTCAACGGACACAGTTCACAGAGAGGTGTTACAAACACAGGTTAAAAGAACCTGAAATCTAGGAGGAGCTGTAGATATTAAATACGAAAGTGTTGTAAAGTATTATTTGGGCAGGACAATTTCTTCATGATGCACAGAAGCTGCATATTGAGAGACTATCACTATGAACTTCTGTAAATTCTACCACTAAGAAAGATTTTGAAGACTATCTAAGCATATACAAAGCTTTTACCTAATAGATATGTCATTACCGTGTTAGTTTTAATTATTTCTCATCAAATCAAATTGTTCAACCCTTTCTAAAAGGCAAAACAGATTCCTCCTTATTATGTAAACACAACAACAACAATTCTGCTTTCACATAATCTACTGCTCAACATGAATGAAAAAATGTGTCAAGCTATGAGGTGCTGTCTTCCAACGTGTTTACAGAGCGTGTTTACAGAAATTCTGGCATACGTAACAAGCAAAGGCAGTAATGTATTTTTAAATACTGCTTTTCAGTGTTGTTGAGCTCAACAACTGAGCTGAAAAAACACAGATGCATTTTAATCTTCAAGTTTTAGTTAGTACAACTGAGTTCTCCCCTTATTCACTGCAAAACAGCTTCTGCACCAACTCTGAATCAATGAAAAGTAACTTCTAAGCACCCACGTATCTAAACGCAAGTTCTGTGAACTATATTCTCTAACCAAAGCAAGCATGCACTATAGTCCTTTGTGACATCATGAATGCAGATTCTAAAATACTTTGTTAATAAAAATATCCAAGTTAATCCTCACAAAGGAATAACTTTAACTGGTTACTAAAAAGTAAGAGTTTATTGCATCTACTGAGTAGAAAAAGAGCACCGTCTAGGTGATCCTGTATAACTGAACACCAGTGTTTCAAAATTTTAACATCATCTACCATTTCACCAAGCTTTTGAGAAATGCAGGGAAAAAAACAGCTAAGCTAAGCATCCTTCAGGACTTCTTCATAACTTGCCTTAAAAATGTTTGTAAAAAATTTTGAAAATGTCTGCTAAAGCAAGAAGGAAATTTGGTAACTTAAAAATCTCCCTACATACCAGTTCAGAAAAAATACATTTAGAATGCTTTTGTTTTCACATTTATATGCACATAAACCCTAAAATCCAATTTACTGTACCGCAAAATAAATGATTTTTGCTTATTCTGGTAATTTGTCTTTTAATTATTTCTGCTCATTCTTCACAATCACAAAGGTTCTGCATAACTTCAGCAAAAGAAATGGCAGTTTGTTAATGAGACATTCGGTTTTCAAAGGAGTTATCAGAGTCTGCAAAGATGCTTTTCTAAAGTCTGAATCATTCCCAGCTAAGGACCATCCCCAGAGTACAAGTCACACTTGGTTTGCACTCATTCCAAAGGGCTTTGTTATGGATTATCTTCTGAAAATGCACAGTTCAGAACCAAGACCACATCATTATTGTGTACCACATCATCATGCAGCACCCCAAAGACTTTTTAATCCAAAATATTCACCTCTACCACTTGACTAGAAGTTAATTCTCTTACTATCTTTAAGAGTACTACTTAAGTGTAACTTTTGTTTCTCTGCCTAGTACTTCAATTGCAATTCATCACAGGTTCAGTTTATTGAGGTAGGTTTAATACTTGTACTTACTAACTACACCAACTTCCAACCTAGAGAACCTAATCTCATAAAATGTACATTCCAGGGGAGGCAAAACAGGAATCAAAGAGAAGGGGGAGAAGCAGCCATAGTTCAAAAAGTACCAAAGTACCTTAGAACAGCAATGGAGATTGCTCTGGCCCTGTATTTGTATTTTCTGCAGTTAACGATACTAACAATAATAAATACACACCACAGAAAAGTAAGGGGCCTACCAGGTCGTTAGTACCAGAGACCACGCTGGGTGTTACATTTTCCTAATGAAAATGTAACCTAAAAGAGAAACCAGAAGCCATCAAACAAAGGGAATAAGCAAAAGGAGCAGGTGCCTCAAGGGACGGGAGAAGACAGAATGTCCGGTCAAAGGGCATTGTGAATACACAAGTTTTCACAAGTTTAAGAGAGGACAAAACAAAAACAGTCCAGAACAAAGGCGTTAAGGGTTAAGCAAGAGTTGACTGACCATCTATATTTTGTGCTCAAACAACTTTTAAAATCTAACTCAAAATAGATTTCTATTAAAGGAATGTACAGGCTGATACTCTGGGTTTTTGATATTTTGAAGATAAAACATAGGGGTTGTGCCCTAATATAAGAAAATCACAGGCTTCCATAAAATTGAAGCTTTGCTACTCAAACATTAGAGAAAAAATAGGAATAACATTGTGAAATGTTGTGGTTTATTGTTCAAACTAATCAAAAAAACTTTATTCAATTTCTGACATTCAAGCAGGACGTTTGCCAAAACGACACCAGACAACTATGCATGAAAGCAGAATCAAGTTCAAATCCTGTTAATCAAGCCAATGAACAAAACCATAGGCACTTTGCAAGAAGCAAAACTCCACTTAAATTTCTGATTAGATTTGTGGGGACAAGTTAACAACATAGCTTTCCAAACCGAATTGCAGAACTCAGAACAGGACAGAGACTCCTGTATATATTCCTTAAACTCATGAGGACCCGTGTTTATTCCATCACCCCAAATCACATTCATATTAATCTTTCTAAATAAATCACAGCAGTTTAAAGCTTCCAGGTCCAGTCACTGAATTTTCACATTTGCCCAACTTCAATCATTCCTGTAATCCTACTCCTTTGCGGCCCACTTCTGCCAGATAAGCTTCTGCTACAGCATTCAAGCACTGCTTTGAATAACCCCTAACATTTGGTGGTTTGCGTACCACAAGACAGAAACACAGGCACTAACAGAAGCAGGAAATCCACGTACTTCTGGCTCGCTATAGGTAAATCTTTAATAATACTGATTTAGCCTTAAGATAATTTTCTTCACATCCTGTTTCATCTTAGAGCTGTGTGAAACTTAGCCCAGCACATGTTGCATGTCTCAAAAGATATATACAGAAATGTATAACGAAGGAAAGGATAAATAATCACCAAGGGCTATACAGAATAATCAAAATTATCACAAAAGCAGAACATAAATTTCTGGAATTACCTCCAGACATCCATGAAGATATGATTATCATATATTATTTTGAATGTGGATGATTAAAAAAACTTTAGTAAAGAGGGTGCAAACTCTTTTTATGAAGTATCAGTACCACATACTGTTACACTAGGCAATATTATCAGCCTGAGTAGCTCCACTGTTTTGTAACTTCTCATTCACACACAAAATGTACACACATCTTAGCACATCTGACACAGCTGCCCTCTTTTTCTAATAAGAAAACTTCTCCTTTGTGAACCCAAGTCTCAGTGGAACCTATCAAAAACCACATCAGTACAAAGTTCAGTGATGATATGTACAGCAAAATAATGTTCACATTGTGAGTCTTGCCCACAGAAATCTGCCTCTCACACTGCCTTCATTCTCAAATTTAACAGATCACAGGGCAAACTACAAATCAACTAAAGGGAGCACACAGATATAACTAAAGAAGGGGATAAGACTAATGAAGCAATACAGGCAAAGACACGCAAAAGGGAACAGGGCAAAAAGAGAGCAGATACCCTGCCATTACATTACATCCCAGTGAAATGAATTCTTTCATCAAGACATGCTGGTACATAATGAAGCTCATAACTACAGGAACTTGTAACTGTTGAAGGCCAAACATGAAGCAAGGATAGCAATGCTTTACAGCCTGTAAGCCAGGAAGCACCACCCAGAAGTAGCTGCTTACCACGAATTCAGCCGTGAAGGCTTTCGAATCTATACCACGCAAACATTACATATTTCTACAAGGTATTACAAGAACATAAGGCTTAACTTGAGTCCAAACTCAAGACTGTTGAGAGCTAGTAACATGTTCAGAACGCTCATCCTTTAAAGAAGCAAGTACCTGCACTGAGAAAAGTACAAAAATTTTTGTGCACATCCTGAAGAAATGGCAACATGGCCAAAATACAGTAACACAGCATGGCACAAACACAGTAACAATTTACTTAAAATTTTGGTTTTACTTATCCTGATGTGATTTATCTACACACTGTTGAACAATTTTACCACTGTAAAGCATAACTGGTATAGTTCTGCATCCCCCTCTGTAAAAGTGTCACACTTCACAATGCTCAGACAAGTATTCCTGACACAGGGGACACTTGCATATAAAACATGCAATTTACATATATATATATAAACACACATACATACTTACATATATTATGCACAGGAACACACTAACAGAGTGGGATTTAACATCTACACAAAAATTACTACTGATATGAGACTGTATACAATAAAAGAAGAAACAAAGTTTTAAGTCAGAAATACCTGAATACTAAGACAAAATACATAACTCCAAGTTTTCAAACAAAACCAAGCCAGACTCAGAGCTGATCATTAAAGCAGCCTCCAAACAAAGCCACTGAAGGTGGTTCTCAACACAGCCGAGGATCAAGCTCTCTCCACATCTCAATCTAACTACTGTTAAGAACACGTGCAGCTTTTAGAAACAGGTAAAAATAGGTTTTTAGCTAAAAACAGGTAATGCTTCAGATCGTAGCAAAAATTATTTCACCTAAACTTAAGTTAATGCTCCTTGGAACAAAAACTTTACTTTTTAAAAAATGGATACCTGCGGTCCATCTCTGGCTTCATAGAAGTCACCCACTCCTATTTTTGCACTGAAGCTGAAATTGTCCCTTGAGATATCCATTATTCCATTTCTGCTGAGATACTGAAAAAATCACATATTTTTCCACTTCAGCTTGTAAATAATTACAACCCAGCTTTGATGTACAGCTAACTTTGTGAGTGTAACGTTTTGCATATTCTGTCAAAGGGATATGCATTTATAAGACATCAAATCAGTAACAGACTGAGATACATTACACCTCACATCACAGAAAACAAGTATCTCTACTGGAGAAAAGAAAAATTATGTATTTTAATTGCAAGCATGCTTACTACCATTAGAACACAGAAGTTAAAAAATTAATGTACCTTTACTACATCAGGATACTGTCTCAGCTTCTTTCCACAAGGTGCAAAATATGCTACTTCTCCTTGAAGACGACCACCAAAGTTTCTTATTCGGGTCTCTCTTTGCCAGCTAGAGTAATATGAAATAGTTGCATACAACAATACACTTTTTAAAAAACAAGTATTTTGTGTCAATTTAAGAATTCTACAAAAAAAAGGAAGAGGAAAATGTGACCAGAGTATCATAAATCAAACAGTCCAAACTGACTAAATACATTAATTTATTTCTATCAAGCGACTTACATACTACCAGATTTTAAACAGCTTAGAACTATACTTTAGGGAGTTATTTGGAGTCTTTACCGGTTCAGATCATTAAGAATAATTTCCAAAGCAAAACAGCTAAGAGACGGGTCGTGTTTGCCAAAGAGCAAATTTAACGCACATGAAATATGCTGACGCTTTTTAAAGAGATACACCCTCACTGGGAATCAGAAATCTAAATTGCTGAAGCCCTTTCCTTATTATTCAGCCTCAACATTTTTAAACTCATTTCTTTACTAAGGGATTTGTGAAGGCATTGTCTCCCTTTAAGGAAAGCCAGGTATATACGTAACGTACCCATAATCGAGAGGAACACGCAGCTCCCGTTCATCTGCTACTCTTCGTCTTTTTGAAATACCTAAAACAGAATCTCTGATTAATACCTAACAGAATTTACAAAAGAAATCATGTTCCTAAAATGTACATTTTATGTTTCTATTCCCAAAACAAGAGAATTGTTTTTTCGTTCTCGCCATTATGTACCTCAGTTACCAAGAAAACTAATGTAAGTGTTGTCCTAAAATACATTTTCCTCTAAGTTTCCTGTAACCTCATCCTCTGAAACTGTAAACAGAAAACCTAACTATCCCACGCCTATCTGCTTGTCCTGTTTAGTGCTCTCAAATATTGCCACTTTAATTCCTTGCACGCCTGTTTTTCTAGACAAGACCATATGTTTTCAGTAAAGAAGATGCAAATAAAAGCACATTTTACTTTAAAGATCCATATTCTAATAGGTTTAGTCTTCCAAGAACACTGTCTATTGAATGCAGTCAAATGCCAGATGAAGAAAATTTCCAGAACTCTTCAGCTTTTCCCACTTCAAACAGATGTTGTGTTTGGTGCTTGTCAAGCAACTGACACAAGAGCATCCCAGAGACAACCGCCAAACGCGGGGTTGTCAGGGTGAGAGGCTCTCCTCAGACACCCGCAGGACGTGAACTGTGCACGCAGACCAACTCTGGAGGAGGCACTTCTCAAAAAGGTAGTTTGGGCCTTCTGTCAAGAGTGTGACACATCTCTCCCTGGGAACAGGCATCAGCGAGGGCCACCCATGACCAGAGCGAGCCCTGGCACCCGCTCCAGCCCCTCCAGCACCTGCTGCCACGGGAGCTGCCAGCAGCCCTTCCAGACCGTGTGAGGAGACCCCTGGAAAGAGCACTGAGGAAATGCCTCTGCTCAAATCCCAGAATTTACACACAGGTCTGCACTCTTAACCTAACACAAATGACTACTGCATTATTTTGAATGGTCACAGGGCAGGGAGGGAGGCTGCTTTTCCAAATACAAGTGAAGTGAAAAGTGCAAAACAGTGCAAAAAAGTGCAAAACAGACACAGATAAGAGACCACAAGACCCCTTCTGTGACTGACCAACTCTAGGCAAAAGGTTCACAGAAGCATTTCTGTAGTATTATGTTGATTCTTATTAAGGGATTCTTAGGTGTAGTATTATTATACATAAGGCAAGGACATAAAACTTATTTGTTCTACTTCCTACTACTGTAAACAGAAAAATCTGCTATCAGACCTCTCAAAGCATCACAAGTCAACATAGGTCCCTGAGAAAAACATTACTTTTTTAATTTACCCATTTGGATTACTCCTAATCCATACGAAATCTTTTATAAACTGTACAGTTAACAAGCCTGTTTCTGGGATAAATCTTAGGTAGATCACATTACACTGCTTCAAAGCTAATGCCCTTGTGTGACATGGAATGAAGCTCGTATTCCACTTAATCCAAATATAAAAAACAATTTATAAGCAGATGTCCCCATTTAAAAATCTGCTTACATGCACGTTAATAAACATCAAGTCCTTAATTCCAAGTAGGAAATACGTGCTTTCATTTCATTGTTACCATGCAAATTAAGAAGTGTGACTTTCAAAAATGCATTCTTTACTGTAGCCATAGTAATTACTAAATGTTACCAAATAAGTCACCAAGTGACGGATTATAAGCACCATATAATATCAGGCAAATGCTAAATGTACTTTCCAAGAACATTTGAAAAATAAATTCTTGTGCATAATCCATAAATTCTGAGAATTTTGAAAGAATTATTGGAAAATTATGTTCTAACAAAATATGGTTACAAAGTTTGTCAAGGAAGGGGCAAAAATTGAAGATTCAGTACACAAACTAGAACGTACAGAAATCAGAAGTAAGAATAACCACTTTAGAATAAAATGGAGAATTCCCACGACTTAATAACGAAGAGTTTTAATGTAATAAATATAAACTGTGGATATTTATTTCTATCTTCTCTCAAATAATTACGCAAGTTAAAATGTCGCAGTCTAAGTGTAATGTTCTAGTCTGGAGAACTTGCAATCCGGCTAACAGATCTTAATGACTGCTTTAAACCGTGACAAGATCACAGAGTCACCCAAGAGGCAGAGTCAGCAGGGATGTCAAAGGATACCTGGTCCAGCATTCCTTGGGAAAGGAAGCTTTGCCAGGATTATCTCGCACCCTGCCCACCGCCACCGGCAAACCTCAAGTAAGGAGGACTCTGCCGCACCCCTGGGGGGCTGTTCAGTGAATCACTATTCTGAGGGTAAAAACCTTCTTGAGCTGTCATTTGATACCAGCACCTGGACTATTTTTGCAACTACTTTTACAACACAGGGACCTTAGGTATCACATGGTAGCATAACAGAAGACAGTGAGATACCACAGTGTGTACTTGGTGTGAGGGTGGGGGCTCCCGTCCCGAGGAACACTGCAGGCTGGGACTCAGGACATAAGGCAGCTGGTGCCGAGCTCGACGTCTTTGCTACTTGGAGATTAAGCGGGGTGGAGTGAGCTGTAAGACCACTGGAAGAGCTCTTCACAGAGGATGCAGTTTTACTCAGTTTCAGCGGGGTTTTTTCTCCCTCAGTGTCGGTATCCGATTCATCTTGGTCTTTATCATCCTCATCATCTTCCTCCTCAGACCCTTCTGTATCTGACTCAGAATTACTGTCAGACTCTGTTTAAAGAAAGTGTGGCAAAAGGCTCATTATGTCTTCGAAAATACTGGCAAGTACATTAAAGTTCTAACACTTGCAATGTCTTTTCTCTTATTATATATGCTCTTTTAACAGCATCTCTTGAGTATAAATAGGAGGTTCTAATTAATTACCTTAACTTCAAAATGACTACAAATATACCAGCATTAGGTAATTCTACAGGATAACACACCATTCTTTTGAATGGAAAGAGATGAGTGACAAAAGCTGCAATATTTCAAGACTGTTTACCCAAGAATGAGCTACAGCTAAATCATCCCATTAGCGCAGCAGCAGCTGGGCATTACCCCAGGAAGGGCATTTCACGGGTGTCAATTCCATCGTGAAAACAAAAGAACTGGATACGGACTGAAAGGGGTGAGAATCAAAAGTATGGCAATCTGGGCAAAGGAAGAGTAAGAATCAAGGACAGCCAGGGTAAGGAACTAAAGGTGAGATACAATCCCGAGATAAAAAGGTTAGCAGAGAGTGTGTGGATGAGAGGGGGAAGAAAATGATGAAGGTGGGGGCTGGACACAAGGGATATCAGCACATGGGACAAAGCAGTTACTGTGAATACAGTCAACTCTTTAAAACAGGCCTTGTCATTCCAAATTGCACAGCCTGGTCTGCAGCCCTTAAAACCATCCAATTACTTGCTCATGGACTACTGTGGTCCTGAATGAGGCACAGAAACACACCTTTCTCGCCACTCTTGAAAATTTGAAGGCCCTTGTTTAGTCCCTCTTTGGGTAGGAAACCTGTTTTGCAGCTGGTCTCTGTCTGCCAGAATCATTAACCATGGATCAGCCTTAATGTCAATCCCTTCCTAAGCACTTTGTCCCATCAAGCTGCAGGCTGGGTGACTAATGTGGAGGGCAGGTCTCTGACAGCCTTTCCAAATGGCTGAGGAGCCACCTTACAAGGACAGTGACTAAGTATCAGAACACCTCAAACATGATTTTTGGACATGACACAATGGAGAATGGGGACACATGTGCTAATTTCGAGGATATATGTAGGGCACTGTGTGGGCCGTGCTGGCCCAGTACTTCTTGCCCCTATTTTAAAATATGGTGCGAAATGCATGTTTTCAAAATGCAAAAAATTAAGTTTCTGCTTTTCCTATTAAAAAGGTTAAACCACCTGATTGGCTATCATCAGAATCATCTTCTTCATCGTCCTCATCCTCATCTTCATCATCGTCGTCATCATCATTTGAGTCGTCAGAGTCTTTACTGCTGGGGGCATCTGAGTCTACCCCTCTGAACTGCTCCACCACCAGTTTTGCAGAATGAAGGCAGTGTTGTGGTTTTACTGCATTGACTGCATTATTGCTGACTGCTTTATCCTTTCCTGAACCAGGTAACACAGGAGAGGTAGAGGGCATTACAGCTGTCCGGTTACCAGTTGTCTTTTTCCCACACGCACTCAAGTTTATTGGCAAAGAAAAGGGGGCACTACTAGAAATGGCTACACTTTCATTGATCTTGGTCTGGGGTTTCGGTTTCGTAGTGAGTGCAAGAGGAGCCTCCTGGATGACGCTCTGAATGACTCCATTGGGTTGGTGATTACCTAAAAGTGCATTTGTCAGGAATGGGTTAGAATGGTTGTTTTCCAAGGATGTGAGTTTTTGATGAGCTGGTGAACTAGATGTTGGTTTGGGGCTTGACAAAGCTGCAATAACCTTCTTCAGGCTCTTAGACGATTCCTGTTTCTTTAGCTGTGCTGCTGGGAATGTCTGTTTATATTGTTCCTAAAGAAATAAGAAGACAGAGGAATAAAATGGGAGGTGTTTATTTGGCTTTCTCTGGTATTCAGGCAGGTGAGCTGTAGGAAATTTTAAACATCTTCTAAGCCATTTTTAGAAAGTCAAAAGCAGATACTAGATACAACAGAAGAGATAAGTAACCACTAGTTACACAAGTCTTGCATGATTTTTTCACTGTAAATCAAGTAGGGAAAGATCAATTGAACTCAAGATTAAGTTGATTCAAACTATGCAGGGAAACTTTCTCCCCAGCTACAATGCTCTAGATAGAGACTTTCATAAAGTTATCAATCATTATGAAAAAGGCCACTTTTAGGAAGGTACTACTCTTGTGTACCAGCACAGGAAAACCTCTTCTTATTACTTAATTCAGCATATAAAAATCCCATGAGTGAAAGTAGAGGTACCTTTAATAATTTGTTCACTTTAAAGCACAAGATAAATACAACACACTAATGGCCACAACACTAGAAAACCAATAGAGGACTCTTGGTGTAGAAGAATTTTATTTTTAAAAATGAGGGAAAAGGTGTTACTCAGAAATGCTGTGAAACGTTATTTGTTTAACTAAAAGAGTAGTACTTGAAATTCTTCACATAAAACTTAGTAATAGCTTAGAAACACATGTCAAGCTTGCAGTGTCTTTAGTCTAAAGACTCTTCCAAAGAAAAAAGCCCACATCATATTCAATAGAAAATACAATAAAATGGATAAAGATGGTATGGTTTAAAACCAATTTTTAAAAATTAGGACAAACACAATACATCCTTGGAAGCTATTACCATTTAAAACTGAATATGAAATTATGAAGATCTCTAAAATAAATATTCACACAGTGCATACCTCCAGTAAAAGTTTGAGAGAATTACTAAATGTGTGATCTATCACCAGCTAAAGACTCGTAACCTAAATTTGAAAGCAGAAGCCTCTTTCAATAGCAAAGATGTATGTTCTCATAATCATAATTTATTTAGCTACTCCTGGTAAGTGACAAGCTTATTTGAATTTTACCAAGTAACAGGAAATTGGAAATGAAAACCAGTTTATACCTTCTAGTCTAGCAATAAAAATCAAGCATTTTTCAGTCCTCACTGAGGGCCTGTGTGTTAGCTGTGAATCAGAATTGAGTTTACTACTCCCAAATACTACTTAAAACAAAATTTGAAAAAATATAATAATAATAATAATAATAATAATAATAATAATAATAATAATAGCCTTGGTAAATGTACTTTTTAATATATTTATTTTTGTATATATCCTAAGGCTCAGTGTTTGTAAAATACCAGATTTTTATTCTTTTCCAATCCCCATTCAAATCTCACTGAATAGAAAATTCATCAGCAGTCACCTTAATCACTATTAACAAAATAAATAAACTGAGGATTTATAAGTTTTAGGAACTGCAGAACCGTTAAGACAGACATATAAACTTATTGTACAGTCCTGACCAGTAAAAAGGAAGATAAATTGAGGGAGGTGAGGCCCTGGCACAGGTGCCCAGAGCAGCTGTGGCTGCCCCAGGATCCCTGGCAGTGCCCCAGGCCAGGCTGGGCACTGGGGACAGTGGGAGTGTCCCTGCCCTGGCAGGGAGCAGGACAGGGTAGAGTTTTAAGGCTCCTTCCAACCCAGGCCACTCTGATTCTAAAAAAACTATTGGAACAGCCATACTGAGTTTTTACAGCTATCAGTGCCTAAGTATCTGTCTTTAAAGAGCAAACAAAACTCAACATACATTGAGCATTTTTTCTAAAATGGCTTTCAGCTTCTTTGTTTAAAATCACAGTTAAAATAGGTGATTTCAATTACTTTGACTTGAAACTACCCAACTTGCACGAAAGTGAAGCCAAGCTTAAATACTAGATACATGAAGAATTAAATCAGCATTTTGACTGAACCTAGAAGCACAGAAGAAATATCCAGACCACACAATTTACCCATGAGTACTTTCCTTATTTTGATACTGATTTCAGATCCACATTGTCCTTAAGAGATGCATGACCCACACAATCTAGTTCATTTACACCATTCAGAAATCCAGATCAACTCTAAAAACACAAACTCCCGTGATTATGAAAATATATATACTTATAATTTTAATACACTACATTTAAAAAAGCTTGATGGCACAATGTTACATCCTTTTAAGCAGATGACACAGGTTACAAATAATCAAAAACATCACTCACCCGTTTAGATCTAACATCGCTGGTCAAAGTGATAGATTCTTCAGAGGTATTTTTATTCCCTGCTTTGAGTAGATCAGGGGAAGGAACTACGAGTTTTAAATAGGTCTCCTTTTTGGCTTCATGTACCAAAGACAAAGGTTTCACATTAGGAACCAATCCCGTAGACTGTATTACACTTGTGTGTTTGTTCACAGATTCCTCCTTTGCCTGAGAGCTTTGAAAAATAAACGGAAGCTGCTGTGACAAAACCTGAGGCTGCTTCTGCTGGGACTGGAATGATGAGTGAGTCTGGGAATCAGACACAAGAGGTATCTGCTGGTGTGTTCTTTTTTCTTGAGACTTTTCCTGTGATTTCTGTCCATCGCTTTTCATATCTGTTACACCACTATGCATTAGCACCTGCAAAATATTTATTTTTGATTGTTCATTATGTATGTTAAAGATCCTTTTAAAAAGGCTAAACATATGATCAGCCTCCATTAATTACAATGAGGATGAACAATAATAATTTTTTAATCAGTCTTGTAATATATTTATCGTTCATTTTTGGTTTTTTCCCCCAGAGAGTTTCAGCATGTGACAACAATGTTTACTAGAGAAGGAGTATTAAATGTATTTCTAGAGAAATGTATTTACTAGAGAAGGTTGTTCTTAAATGTATTTCTGATGGTAAACCTAACAGGATCCCAAGGATTCCAATCTTGCTGTTCTACTACTAGGGAAAAGTAGCTACTCTACTAGGAAAAAAAGCAACTGCCAAAGGAATATCCTCAATGACATATTTTCAATTCACTACCTGCACACAGTACTTAACTTCTTTGTATTTCCTACTTTGTAACAAAAATAACAGTCTACCAACTGTAAACTCCTAGCCTGTAAAGAACAGCAATGCACAGACATGCACGCACACAGAAGAATCAAAAAACCCCTCCCAGAAACCCCACAAACAGAAAACCCTGAAGCAAACCTAAAAAAAATATTCTTATCATTTATTAACGTGCAGCTAAATAACTGTTGACTATTTATTCACAGACGTGAGTAGGTCAGCTTCTCACAAACAGCTTGCAGCAACAAGACTGCGGGCAGCAGAGTGAGGTGTCGTACCTTGTTCTTGTTTTTGTGATGTGCTTCATTTTCAGAATCAGATTCATCATCTTCACTCTCTTCAGCACTCTGGTCCTCCTCCTCCTCCTCCTCTTCATCCTCCTCTAGGTCATCAGAGTCACTACTACTTACACCTTCACTTGAGGTGTCTGAAGAGGAGCCCGAGTCGCTGTCGCTGTTACTAGAGCTTTCCACTGCTTTTTTCCTGGGCTTCTACCGGGAACATGAATTCTCTGTTAATGCTTCAGTTTTAACCTGTTATATCATCTTATTACTACGCATAATCTTTGAAACAAAGGAAGTGAGACTTTGGAATAAAGTGATCTGCAATGCTTAAAGAGAAAGTGCTTCACAAGATGACAAACATTAAAAACTGCTCACCAAATCCCACTGAAGTCTTTTTCTGACCAATGCTGACATCACTACATTACAGAGCAATGCCAAATTTGGGGCTAGAATGTTGACCAAGAATTTGGATCTATAAACCTCCACAGAATGTGCCGATTCCAAAAAAATTCACACCCAAAACTTGTATTGCAAATTAGCGCAGAAAGAACAGCAAATACCAGGTTTATCGAAGTTTCAGTGACACGTTCACTGAACTACTTTCACAGTATGAGCTGTACAGCAATGTACAGTTTTGAGGACTGAAAAGAACATGTTCATCAAACTGCTTCTGAAAAATGGACAAAAATCTGCTGAAATACTCTGACAACTACATCATATTGAAAATAACTTTTCTGATCTTCATCAACTGTAAAAACAGTTTGATATCAGCTTTTCCTTTTTCTTTTCTTTCCTAAAACTAAATAAATATCTTTAACCATTTAATAAATAAATAAATAAATATTTTAACCGCATTAATAAATATTTTAACCATTAAATACCATCCTTAAAAAGAAATTGCAACTAAGGAGATGACTGAAGAAATTAAAAGATGAATACTAAAAAAACTAAAACCCTAAAGAAAAGAACTTTTAGAGAAGTATATTAGAAGGTTTTAAAATAATACATGCTTTTGAGAAGAGGCAAGTGTTACACTTTGAAATTTAAAAGCATAACATCACTTGTACAAAGCCCAGCTCTAATAATCATCATCATCCTCACGTTGGAGCTCTCAGAGTAATTCCTCTGTTTTGACACAAAAGGTTGTTCGAATCATTACAATGACAAATACCAATTACTTCAAAAAAAGTTTCAGAGGAAAAGAAGTTATGAATGAACATCAGCATATCAAGTGAGATTAGGAACAACAAACTCAATTTCAGTATAAAAAAATTTACTCTAGAAACTTAGAAAACCGACGGCCTGACATTTATCTGCATGAGACAGAGGACTTAAAAGTTAAGAAACAGAACACAACGTTCTTAAGAAAGGTACTTGCATGTCAAATCTATCCTTTTACAGCACCTCAGTATTTAGTCACGTAAAACTGGAGTTTGAAATTAGTGCCTGCATCAATAAATCTATCAACAGTACCGAATTTACACTTAAAGAGGAAAGGTAACACGAATGAGAAGACAGCAATGATGAGAAACATCCCCACAGAAATTGGGGGGGGGACACCAAAACAACAAACCAACCAACCAACAAACCAAAAACACAAACAAACAAAGGGCAAAAAGATAAAATTTTTGGAATAAAACAGAGCCAAAAAGTACCTTTTCGGAATGTATTTAGAGATATTAAAAGAGAAATTTGTTTGGTAGTCTGCCTAACTGTAGTAATAATCAGAAATACAGAAACACCATCTGGAAAAAGCTTTACCTCTGCTGTGTGCCACAGAAAGAAAGCTAAATTTTGCATGTAGATATCCAGGACAAAACCATAATTTTAGAAAGAACCATTTTTAGTATTTAAGCCTGAAAAAAGTCAAAGATTTCCCAAATACCTTTAACTAGCTTAATACTTTCAAAAGCTATCAACTGTTGAACAAGAAGAATGAGGGAAAATATTCTTAATAATAAGTAACCATTTCAGTGCTAACACCTATTTTTATGCAGATACATCAAGCACCAGCTGTCCTTTGAAAAAGCCAATCTCTCACATTTAAACATTGAGACTTGGTAGTTGAATGTAGTTCAGAAACAGAAAGAAAGCAAGAAGCCCAATTCACTCACAGAACAAAAATAAATAAATATAAAGAAATGAAAAGATTTTAGCCTAGATGGCTATCAGTAGAGAATTACTCCCTTAGCTTCTATTCTGACAGTAATCACCTCCCAGTATACCATTTTCTCTATTTTATCTAAATAGTTTTGATTCCAAGAGTAACAAAGTTCTTAATAGTGCTTAGGTCAGTATAGTAACGTTTACTAACTCACTGAGACTACTCATGTCTTTCATGTTAGATGGCAAAGATTATTGCTGAAACGCAACAGTTAATAATAGTTCTTTCTTCTGGTAAGTAGGAAATGACTTCCAGAAAAGCATTTTTAACATCTAAAAATTTTCTTTTTGTTTTCATAATATACATGAAAACCTAATTAAATTCACAGAAATAACTGATAATTTTATAACTGTAATACAAATATATGTGTATATATATACTGTAATTGAATAGTGTCAAATACTGGTGTTAAAAACACATTTTTAAAAAAATAAGATAAATAAAACAAGGTGTTAGACACAGCTATTAACTTATTAACTAGTGAAATTAGCACTAATAGTAACTTTTGGTTCACAAGTATGTCAAAAAATGCCCAAACAATTAAAAATTTCAAAAGCCAATACACAAAAAAGATTGTACCCTACAGAGAGAAGGGTACAGATCTCGCTCTAATAAATCAGAAGATCCCAAAACACTTTGTACTTGGAAAGAAAACTTAAAAATGCTCCTGTGTGCAAAACACTTATCATGCCAAATTTTTTGTCTGAATCTTCAGTTTCTTTCTGTGTATTTACCTTATCTTTGATTTTGTCAGCCCTGGTGTCCAAAAGCTGAACTTTGCTTTGCTCCTGGTTGTATTTGCGTCCTCCAGCTCCTGACGTTACGGTTTTCACTGGTCCTGCCAATGTCGCAATGCTAGTGGAGAGCATGGATGTGCTGAGAGCTGAGACTGCAGTGGTACTGTTGCCATTCAGTGATCCATTTATACCTAAAGATGACAGATTTACAGAGTGACATTTAAAATAAATCTCAAGTAACAGATAATTTCTTTCAGATGCCCCAGTCACACTAACATTTCACAGACACGTAACAAGATCCTAGACTACTCACAAGTTACTTGCTACATGTACTAAAATTTATCATCAAAGTGTCACTCTGATTTGGAGTTATTTTAGTTCAATCACACAGAGGACCCATGATTTAAAGGCCAAACACATACTTGGTATGTAACATCCTTACTTAACAGAACCGATTTTTAAAGAACTGTTTAGGAATGGGAAGAATGAGGAAAGTAAAGCTCAAATTCTACATTTTTCTGCATGTGCAGAAGTTCAATATGATTATTTCCTGACAACTTCAGCCATTACCTTTGTCTGTATTGCTCCGACTACTTTTTCCTGTAGCTCTTGAGTGGAATGAAGCAGAATCATGATTCTGTGCAGGAGGAGCAAACAGTGTGGGAATTCCCAAGAGTGGTGGGAAAAAAGCTGCACCAGGACGAGGGTGCGTGTCTGCTGTTCGCCACCATTCTGAAAAGCAAAGGAAATAAAAACAAACTTCAGTTTTTCTAATACTATATTTAAGTATCACAGTAAGCATATTGCTGTGTGTAATCCAGAGCAGATTTACTAAATTTAGAAGTGAGAACAAAACATTTAGGAACTTCTCAATGACATACATTTCCTGCAGCAACTCTTGGTCTTAAGTCATTAAAGCCATTCTGATTGCAATGCAGTTTTATTTAAATACATTCTGAAAATTAATACTTAATAGAAAGCTATATAACAGTGATCACCCCAAAATGAAACTGCTAGTCTTATAGACTAAATCACTACTCACAGATCACCCTTAAACATTATCTCAGTGCTCTTCCTACATCAGAACTACCAAGTAACAGTTACAACAGCTTTCAGTCAACTCTGCAATCTGAGCCTTGCAATACTCCAAAGCCTCCACCACAAAACCACATCTGAAGCTACTCCCCATGAAAAGACCTCTTAAATAGAGGAACTGCTAGCTACCTAATGGTAACTCTACAGCCACTGCAAGAGATTTCTATCCTTGACTTTGACACTCCATTGCAAAAATGCAGCCTCTATTTTATTTCCTGAAATAACCCTATTCAAATGACCTAGTTTCAACTGGTGGTCCTGCTTCTAACTTCAGTATGAGTAATGCCATCTCTCAGACTGGGAGGTGGGCAGACAAGATGAAGATGAGAGAGGATGGAGAGGTGTCCTGGTTCCAGCCAGGACAGGGTTAATTTTGCAGTGGTTGAGAGGGGGCATGGCCAGGACCCACAGGTTATTCAAATATATCTCAGATCATTGGCAGGGGAAAGATACTCTGTTCCAGGGAGAAGGGCTCTCTTCCCAGTTGGCACATGGTGGCAAAGACCAGGAATTTTCTATTGTCACAGGGGGGGGGTTTCCATTTGAACAGTTTGTTTCTTATACCCTCCGTCAGTACTGCTGCTGTTAATACTTGTTTTCTTATCTCCTCTCTGTTTCCAGTAAATTGTTCTTATCTCAACCTGTGACCTCTGCCTTTTGTGCCTCCAATTTTCCTCTCCAGCCCTTTTCAAGGCGGTGGTGAGAGGCAGGGGAGAAGTGAGTGGCAATGTGGTCTCAGAGGGAGCACTAAAGCTAGATGAACCAGACTGTAAAAATTACAGGTAAAATGTAAGCATAGCTGGAGCTTGTGCTTACCTTAAATGATAAGGAGACTGAAGCTCATACAGAAAGCAAAATATGTGAAAAGGAAAATGAACAGGGGAAGTGACCAAAAAAAAGTAAATAGAGAAGTTATTTGAGCCCCTACACACCTGGAAGGTTGGGGAAGGGCAGCAAGGAAGAGAGCAGGCACAGTACAGCAAGTCAGCATGTATCCACAGGGTAGGACAAGGGAAGAATATAGAATAGCAAAGATGACCGACAAAAATCAAAGACCTAGAAATTCTGTAATCCTGGTAGAGGATATCTCATAAGAGTTTCAGAACCAAACTTCAGCTTTAGAGATAGCCTGAGCACAAGTATGGAAAACGAATCATGGAATTCCGAGACTGTAAAAGCATACGTAACCAGAAGAACAATACAGACCCTAATGGAGAGAAAAAGCAGGAAAAGACTGACATCAAAGAACAATAAATTCATTTGTGCCATCCTTTAATATAAGGAGCATCATGTCAAAAAGGACAGTATGAGAAAGACCAAGCATTCCCTGCTTTCCAGGAGACTCCCATTATCAACAAAGGCCTCTGCACACTGACCACGCTTCTGGTGGACTTCTACACACAAACCACTAACTTGTTTGTTCATCCTACTTCTCCCTCTACATGTTTTAAACATTATTACTGTGCTTGTGTATATAAGAAGCAACTCTGGAATGAGTTCCTGACTGCAGTAACTTATCCTGTATTAGGTGTTAGGAATGCAAAGGCGTTCATTAGTATTTTCATTTACTAGCAACTACAAGGCAACATAATGGGAATCCTACATACACAGTGCAAGGAAATTCCTCTTAGTGATTTCAGATTTCTGGTTCAGGTGTCTTTTTTTCCTTCCTCCAAGACAAGAAGGGTTTTGCACTTCATTGATGCTAACTGTTGCAGGTGATATGTAGAGTATTTCTCTGAACTTCTGACATGAGTTTCAAAGCATTGCGTTTCAGGTCTACATTTGCTGAATTTAGTTCAAATGGCTTTAACATCACTTCGTAAATTATCACAAAAAAGACCCAAAAAACCAACCATAACTAACCCAAACCCCATTTGTCTATCTTCTTCCACAATGCTTCTCTCTCACAGACCACAGTGGTGATTCTTAATCATGCTGATGAGCAACACTGCATCGCAAAGTTTCGTAATACTTTGAAGACCTTCCAAGTTAAAAGAACCTTTGAGATTGTTCATCAACTTTCTTCATCGTACAGGAACTGTAGCGAACTGTGCACCATGCTACACACTATTATGGCCTTGAGAAAAGACTAAGTGTGCTATCTAAGCCATTACCTAATGGATCTATGAAAGAGAAGACCTCCATTTTAAAATATGCATTGAAACACATGGAAGAAATAAAACACAGACAAAAAATGGCAGAAGTCTCTTGTAATACTAAACTGAACTGTACTGACATTTCCCCTCTTTCTTATCTGATGAAAATACTAGCAGTCTGCTTAGCAATGAATTCTAGTATTCCCCTAATTTTCCTATTTTAGTGTTTGCTCTTCAAGTTACTAACTTTATACATGTTCCACATAGCTAAATTTCATACTAGATCTCACTCCTTAACATTCTTGTCTTACTTTCAAATAGGTTAAATATTTTTGAGCACCGTTTTTGAAATTCTACTAACCACTGCACAGGTAAATGATTGAAAGCATTATTCCAAAGGGCAACATACATTTCAGCAATGCTGGTCTCTTAGCAACAAAGAATGGCTTTGTGCACTTATGTACACATTTTTAAAACTGTCCTGGATCGCATGATCACATTAAGAAGAAACAGGGAACTCTAAAAAGACGGAAGATTTCTGCTTTGACATAAACAGCCTCTTGTCTGAAAAAGGAAAAAAAAAAAAAAAAAAAAAAAAAAAAAAAAAAAAAAAAAAAAAAAAAAAAAAAAAAAAAACACCACCACCACCAAAACTGTTGTGTTTTGTTACTTAATAAAGTTAATGAACTTCCCTTTTTTGAAAATTAAACATTAAGGACCTTCCAGATCTGACAGCATCAAAACAACACAGCTTAGAATGTTCAGCTTAGAACAGTTTAGCACACTAGTATTATTGCCCTTCAGAAAGGTAAAACAATGAATTATGGTTTTATTTACAGAAAAAGCTACTGATTTATATTCTTCCAAAGTTGCGACTGTTCTCATGAGGGTGAAGGTAAACCTCCTTCCAGAGGCAATTTACTTTTCCAATTCACCTTCTTATTTTCAGCAATGGGTGAATAGGAAAAAAGCAAATAAAGTATCTGTTTACTTGATTAGAATGCTTTAATTATTCAGGAACTAGTGCAAATTAACCAATTAGACTAACAGTATGTTATATATTCCACAATGGTTTCACACAGGTGCTTTTGTCTTTTTGACCTGGGAATATGCCAAAATAATTTACTTGTATTTTAATCTCCCTGGCAAAGAATAAAGACTCCCAGTTCTAACTCACCATGTGTCATGGGCACCTGACAAGAGTATGCAATCAAGTTTATTGCAGAGACTACATAACAGACTATTGAATGTTGCAAAGAAAATAAAGAGATGAATCAGGCTAAAAAGAACCTCTCTAATCTCATGCGTTACCTTTTCTTAGTAAGAATAATTGCTCATTCTTAAAAAATATTTTATTGGATACTAGAAAAATACATTTTTAAATTTGAAGATAATTCAATTATCTGTTTGACAGACATTGTTGGGGTTTTTTAAATATCACAGGAGTGAAGAACACCTCAGATTAGAACCTGCTAGTATATAATCTATCTTGGCTACAGAGTATCTTGTAAATTCAGGACACACCATAGGTCATTCTAGGGAAAAGTGTCTTCAGCTGGCTGTCAGCATTAACACTTCTGTGGAACCTTTTCAGAGTGGATACAACAGTAACCACAGTGCACTGTGCTAGCAGAGAAGCAGATGTACTCATAAATAAAACTGATGGGACAGTACTGATAGTATACTACATTCCAGCTTGGTTTTGGGAAGACAAAGTGTCCCTGAAAAATTATGTATGTTCTTAAACATCAGAGGCAGCCAGGCAAACAATCTGAACCTGAAAAAAAGAGTGAATGCTGGTAATTACTATCAGTTTTTTTAACTACTAGCTATCAGACAGAAATGAAACTTTTTTAAAATAAAAGATGAGAACAGAATTTTTAAAAGGCCTTTAGTGAAGAACTATCCATCTGTGTTTTCTAATGAAGAACAAAACTGACAGTTTAGTACCTTTATTACATTATTCATCTGCTTCAGTCTTATGTATTTTGGGAGACCAATTTCATATCCTGTAAATGTGCAGAACATTAACAGGAGATACAGAACTACGTTATATAATATGTACACAGGAAAAGCAGCAAGGAGAGGTAAATGAGTCACAGAAATCCTCAGGTTAGGAGTGTACATTCGTAGCCATACGGAAATTAGTTCCTGATACATTCTAGGAACCACCACAGAAAACCATTTCAAGTGGCATGGGCTAATGAATATAAACAAAATATTCTTTTGGAGATGAACTTTGGTGGGGTACTGAAAAACAAAACACTTTGTTATTTATTCCAGAAGAGTTTTAGTTAAGAATTTTATGGCTGATTTTAGAGAAATTAAAAAAAGTAGTTGAGATATAACTCTAGGTCTGCAGACATTCTGGTTTCAGCTTCTTGGGGCAGCTGCAAATAAACAAATGCAGGATGGAGTTGGGGACTTGGAATCTACTCATTACTTATTATCAAGCTGTATCAGTTTGGAGAATACACTTCTGCTCATTCTACTGCAAGAACAGAGTGTTTTCTGAGAAGAGGGGATTACCATGAATTTAAGCTGAAAAAACTTCCTATTTACCATATATCATGTAGGAATAGGGCTAACAGAAACAATGTTCTCTAAAAACAGATCTGTTTTCCGAAAGTTAAATGAGAAACAGCAGGGACGAGTCTACCATTTCTTATTCTGTGGATGACGTATGCATCATTCAGCTGAAATAGGAGTTTCAGTCACAAAAATGAGATTCTTGCATGGAGAAATCTTCCAAATACATTTCTGATTCAAGGTAAGATATCTCACTGTAGCCAAGATTATCCAAGACTGGCACTGTGAAATTCATCTTTTCCATTTCAAGCTCCATTAGAAGAAACTATTCCTCCAAAAGTAAAACTAAAGTACAGGCTGGGCTTAAACGCTGAGAACATGACATAGGCTCAAGAAGCTGATTGTGACAACTTAATCTGAAAGTGGCACAGAGTTTGCAAGATGAACCCTTTATTTGATACTCACTTTCAAGGCAGCCTTGCAAATGGAATTTTTTTCCCACATTTTAAATAGGCAATTTTTACTTTCTTCAATAAATAAGTACTATGTAAAATGTATTCACAGCAAATGAATGTCACTTGGCAAAACCAAAAAACCCCAAGCATTTTTTCTCGGGTGCATCTGTGCAACCTTATTACGTTAGACTTGTAATAATAATTACAAGTGGTGACAAACACTGAAATCACGTTGCAATACAGACTTGAGTCATCTTTACCACATGTGCTGACGGCGGAGCTCAGCGCGGCGGCTCCGGCGGAAAGGCCACCTTGCGCTACTTCTGAAGCTACCGACGGTGTCGAAGAGGCTGGAGTGGAAGCAGCTGAAGTAGAGGAGACTGATGATGACGTTAACCGCTCTCCAGACTCCATATCTGGAAGAGAGAAGATAAATGTCTGTCTTCTATGGCAGCAAAGGAAATCGCAAGGGGCTATGGGACTGACTGTGCTGACTGTGTCTCAGGATCTGCACTAAATGCTCAAGAGGCTCCTGTGAGCCCTTCACATGAGAGGCACATCCCATTAACAGCACCCATCTGTCAGGGAACTCAGCAGAGCTGCAGTACTATGGGAATTTGGTACTGCTGTTCAGAGTGACACCACATTTCAACTTGAATGCCTCTACCACACCCTGTGCTCAGGAGCTCCATTTCAGCCCAGGCTGGAGCCCTCAGCCCTTGCCAGAGCCAGCCCATGGCACCTGCAGCTTGCCCTTGCCTCTCCCTGCTCCTGGCTACATCCCATGGTGTAGGTTCCCTCTAGGATGGCGTCAGCTCCGCCTTCTGTACCTCTGAGCAGACAGCTGGATGGACGCTGGGCCTGACAGATCCCACTGCTCTGCCTAACCCTAACCAGGCCAGCACTGCTCAGACTGCACGGGACTGTGCTGGACTTGGGAAAAGCCCTGCCTGCGTAATCCTCAACTGCCAGCTTATCCCTCCTTGCAGAGCAGTCCTGCTCTTTGCTGCCCCGTGATAGACAACGTTAAAGAACCCGTAGTGCATGCCAAAACGTCCATATCTAGACTCTTAATTTAAGGAAAGACCCAGCAATTATGGTGAGACACTATAAACACAGGAAGAAAAGTTGCTAGGGGTTTGTGGTGGTGGTGGTGGTGTTTACTGGTGAACTTTTTATAGAAAATAAGACATTTTTATCTGTGTCATGAATTGTCTAAATCAAAAGTCACCAGACTTATTTCACTGAACAAATGTGTATTTTGAGAAAAACAGACAGTATTATTATTATTATTAAAAACACTAGAAAAAGTGTTCAGACAATACTCTCAGGCACATGGTGTGGCTCTTCAGGATGGTCTTGTGCAGGGCCAGGAGTTAGACTCAATGATCTTTGTGGGTCCCTTCCAACTCAGCATATTCTGTGAAGTAGTTTCTCAAATACTTAAGAAGCCAAGCCAATGATGTCTTTGCACAGTGGTAGCAGCATCAACAGACTGTCTGACTCAATCTGCCAGAGCAGCAGTTGATGGTGAGTCAGGATGACAGTATAAATAAGGTGGGGAAAAAATTTCTAAGTCCCTGTACTATTAAAAATGCCATGAGAGTAAGCACATTGAACTCTTAACTGGGAAACTTCCAAGAAACCTGTTCCTGTCGTGAAGTCTCCCTCATGGACAGAGGCAACACCCTTTCTCAAATTTATGCCTAAAATGTGAGGGGGATAAGTACTGAACCTAAATCAAACAACTGCTACAAAAACTCATTCCAAGTATTTGTAAAGCAGAACGCCAAGTACACAAGAAAGACACACTTTTCCAAATTCTATTTTAAACAATTTAGAGAATTGGTATGTTAAACAGCACTTCTGATCCAAAGTTCTATTAAAAAGTGACTTCCCAAATGCACCCTTGGAAAGACAGCGTAAAACCTGTTATGTGCTTCTCCAGAAAGTAGATCCTTGGTTTGTCTCAGCCTGTACAAATGAAACTTAAAAAGCCACAGCAAATACAAAAACAAAATCAACGGAGAAATGCAAAATATTGTGAAGATACACTGCACCCATTCTAACTAAACTGTTCAATCCTTGTCACTAGTATTTTTTACACATTGCAATTTCTATGCACAGGGAAAGTCTCCAGGCTTTGCAGGCTAGCAGAACAAAGCATAATACTTTAGGAAAGTGCAAACTGCTAACACAGGAGGTAGAGGCTGTCACACAGAACTGCCAATCCTTTGTACCAACTGCAAACAGCCACTCCACCCTCAACAGCACCTAGAGACTTCACTGCTTTTATTCTTTACAGCCCAATTTATCACAAATCGTTTTCACACATGCAGAAAACACCCATGTTTTTTCTGCAAACACGAAAAAATCAGCTACTTATACTGATAATGCACCAAAAAAGATACCTACTACTACACTGAATATTAGAGGTATGACCTTCTCCTTCAGAACAATAGTAGAAGTAACAAAACTACTTTTTTCAGGAAATTTATAAAGGAAAAATATTATTAAATATTTTAATTTTTTCATTCAGGACTCCTAAATACAAACTTTACTCCAGTTAAACATTTTCCATCCACAGTTAAAGAATACCTCATTCATTTTTAGCAATCTGTGACTATAATCAATCTAACGCGCTGATCAGTGGAGGTAGGTCACTGGAAAACACTGCATATAGTGTTTATTAGCTTTTACAACTATTCTGACGGATAATAATTAACGAAAATCCCGTTCGTAACAGACTACGGTTTTAGTTTGCATCTACGGTCTTAAGTCTGCAGCATTTGCAAACACACAGTAAAAAGATTTACTATGCTTAGTACACAGACATCAGTAGACACAAATTATTATGACAAAGTACTTTTTTTAGTCATTACAAATGCGTGAACTTACTTGAGGCCAACAAGCATTCCTTGTACAAATAAAAATTTGTTTGTATTTTGGTGTTGTTTTAATTGTGGCTACAGCAAAGTCACTATATTTACAGAGAGCATAAGGGAAATTAGAAACAAATCAAAATGGTATTATTACAGTATTTCCTTGTAAAAGGAAAGGTACCTCTAAACTTTAACACACTCCATTCGAAACTCAGGATTGAAACTTTTTATCTTGTGTTCCATCACAAAAACATCCAGAACTCTCAAATTTCTAAAAAAACCCCAAAACTGTAATGCTGTGTGTAAAAATAAAACGCTAAAATAAGTCTTTACCACAGAATCATAAAATCTAAATGGGTGTAAAATACCTTCAAGATCATGGAGTCCAACCTGTGCCCGATGCCCACCTTGTCACTCAGACCACAGCGCTGAGTGCCGTGTCCAGTGTTGCCTGGAACACTTCCAGGGATGGGGACTCCACCACCCCCTGGGGATGCCCCTTACAGTGCCTGACCACCCTTTCCATGAAGGAATTCCTCTGATGTCCAACCCAACCCTCCCCTGGCCCAGCCTGAGGCCGTTCCCTCTTGTCCTGTCCCTGTCCTCTGGGAGCAGAGCCCGACCCACCTGGCAGTTCCCCCCTCCTGCTCAGGGCGTTGTAGAGAGGGAGAAGGTTCCCAGGAGCCTCCTTTTCTCCAGGCTGAGCCCTCCCTCGGCTGCTTCTGGTGCCCCTTCTCCAGCTCTGTTTCAGTCTCTGGACGTGCTCCAGCCCCTCAGTGTCTTCCTTTTCAAGACAGACCCAGAACTGGGCACAGCACCCAAGCTGCCTTAGCAGTGCCAACTACGTGTCATTGCCCTGGTCCTGCTGGCACTGATACAATCCAGGTGCCCTTGGCCATCTTGGCCACCTGGGCTCACGTACAGCCACTTTGACCAGCACCCCCAGAGCCTTTTCCAGCTTACCAACCACTCTGGAGCACTACAGGGGATTGTTGTGATCCAAATGCAGGACCCAGCACTTCAGCTTATCGAACTTCAGTTAGCGCCCTTGGCCCATCAATCCAGCCTGTCCAGATCCCTCTGCACAGCCTTCCTAACCTTCCTACCCGCAAGCAGATCAACAATCCCACCCAACGTGGCGCCATCCGCAGATCTACTGAGGGTGCCCTTGACCCTCTCATCCCAGCCACTGATAAAGACATTGGACAGGACTGGCCCCAGTGCTGAGCCCTGGGGAAACCGCTGGTGACCAACCCCAGCTGAAGTAATTCCATTCACCAGCACTCCCTGGGCCTGGCCATACAGCCAGTTCTAACCCAGCAAAGAGCACACCTGTGCGAGCCATGGGCTGCCTGTTTCTCCAGGAGAATGCTGTGGGAGACAGCATGAAAGGCTCTGCTGAAGTCCAGGCGGGCACATCCACAGCCTCCCCCTAATTCACTAGGCAGGTCACCTGGCCATACAAGGAGATGGAGTTGGGTCAGACACAACCTGTGTTTCCTAAAACCCTGCTGGCCAGGCCTGCTCCCCTGGTTATCCTGGATGTGCCGCGTGACCGCATCCAAGATGATCTGTTCCATAACCTTCCTGGGCACTGAGGTCAGGCTGACAGGCCTGGAGTTCCTCAGATGTGAGCATCTGAAGTATTTTAGAAATAAGTATAGTTAAGAACCACCTACAAGCAATCCATGTCTGAGTCATAAATAAGAAGACATCCTTGGCAAATCAATACATTTTTAATACAGTAAAGTAAATATAGCTATACTTGCAAGCTTTTAACCAACACAAGCCATCTGTTTGATCAAATAAGAACTGGGAGAACAGTAATAAGCTGCCCTTTTAAGGCTCCCCTCTCTTTCCCACCCCACACTGCTCCTTTTATTTCAGTTTGCAGGGGTCTGGGAAGTGTTTCTGAAAGGGTGCGTTTCCAAACTTTAATTTAACTGCTTGCTTAACGTCTTTAATAGAGAACTGGAATATTGGTATTCCTGAATTATTTTGAATGGAAGAAATTTACATTCTTCTCCTAGAGACATCCATACTTTTGATTTCAAACCCCAAATTACGTTTAATTACTCTAACCACAGCAGATGGCTAACTCCAAAAGAGATAATCCCCAAAACAGTCATTAGACAGGATCAGCAATAATTACACTGTAGACCTAATGTGTTCTGTGACTAAAAAGTCCATACCAGTTACAGCAGATTCATATTCTTTTTAACCTCAAGTGTAAGTGAAACATTTGTTCCATTGGAGCTATTTTGTCAGTCAACAGTTATGAATTTTCATGACTGTTTTTTAATCTCTCATATTTGTAAAAGAGAAAAACCACTAAGTAAAACTAGGAAAATAATTACTTAAAATTTTCCAGGTGTAATGATTTATGCCAGGTTTTCTCAATGCTTTGCCCAAAACTCCAGCTATTTTCCCAGAATTTTCCATGGTGAATAAGAATCATTAATGCAACTGAACCCAATGAAAACAGAAAGTAATCTCTCAGTAAAAAGGAACAAAGAAGGGAAGTATGTGAAGCTTTACACAAGAAAAATGTTGTCTTTTTGGGGAAAAAAATTACTAATGTTTAATAAAAATAGAAACACCAAAACAAATAAAGGTTTACTGAATCAAACAACAATCAAATCATTTTCAAATACATCAAGCTGAAATTTCTTTAGTCAATCACCTACCTATTCTATGCTCAAAATCTTCACAGTTATGTACCCTAATGCAGAAGAAAAACCCCCTTCTTAAACAGGTATAAACCTGGATAGGATTCAGTATCCTATCAATGCTAGCTGGGATGTGTGAATACTATGAAATGTGTTTTGAAGACATCTAAACTCCAAATTCCAGTTTAACTTTAACACTCCCACTTCTACTTCATTATTTCAATTATCACCTCTAAGACAAGAAGTTGGGCAAAAATATGCTTTCTCAATGACCAAGTGAAATTTGTAACAACTTTATGACCCCCAACTATGGAAAAGACCCACAATATTATGTTCTCTTGCCTTGCAGCAAGATATTTAGTTGTATCATAATAATATTGTCAGTCTGCCACTAGTTCTTGTGTCAATGAGTGCTCTGATGCCAGAAATCTTGCAGCTGATGAAGGGAAGCACCTCACAGTCTCTCACAGCACACAGTCCAGCACATCACAAAAGCACAATGCAGTGTCCAAGAGGTCATGCTCAGAAGGTAAACGCAGAGCATGGGTGCTAGCTCAGAGGTGACTCAGCAGGCCAAGCAGTACCTGTGCATTCCACACCTTCCACAGGGGCCACAGAAACAGGGAGGGCTTAAAACCAGTGGTGTGACAAAAAACCCCACAAAACAAGCAAGCACACTGCCCAAACCTCAGGTGAGAAGGAAGTGAGGCACCCACAGGAATGGGTGCAGCTCCTTACAGGCTATGGACACCCGAGGCTCCCAGTGATGCTCCCTGCTCTGGCGGCAAGGACAGGTCACAGACCTTCCAACACACAGTCTGCTATGATGTGATGTTTTACACATTGAGATTCTTAAACGCAAATAAAAGTGCCAAAATAATTAATAAGAGCCACTGTCCCAAATATTGTACAAACCATAAAAGCCAAGTTAGCTGCTACATATTGCAAATTTTGCAGGATGTTGCTGCAATTATGTCACTTTCAATAATTTACTCTAAGTACTTTATGTAAAATTCTCTAGGAAAAAAGCCACCACGACAAAACTTCTTTTACTAAATCAACCACCACAATAAAACCTTTTTTTGTGAATCATCAGCAGATTGGCTTGTGTTTCAAAAACATCATACAAAGACACTTCTATGCACCAGTACACTTAATACAGTTATACCCTGTGAAGCACTGTACATTCCTGCGCTACGTCCTAAATGGGCTTTATAGCCTTCCCCTGACTCACATCACCCATATTCAATCAGTAATACAACTACTCATTGTTTATTGCATCAGTATCCACAGCAGTGAAAACATTCATAAAATCACATAGATGTCACAATTACATAAGCATTTGTTTGAACAGTTTTTACCCATATAAGGTGACTAACTAAAAGCCACTTCAAAGCAGATCAAAGAACTTTCAAGTTTGGTGTAACTACTTGCCTGGCAAAAACAGAAACAGAGAAGGGAATCAGTTGCTATTCTAATTCTTTATTAATATGCAGTGGCCACTTTAAATAGTCGTAGGATAAAATGATGCTTTAAACAATGCATCTATTTTGATTCTATCCAACAGGATAAATGGATCATTAAACAATACATGCAAAATAAGTTGCAACTGAAAAACTTATTTTCTCCTATTTTACAAGTAACTGTGTTGCTTTCCACTAGAAATAAGCATCACTTTGAATATTTCTGCATTCTTACTTTTCATGATTATGGTAAAGAAAGAATAGTTACAAATGACAGAGGTCATTATAATTCACTTTACATTCCATGGAGGCAGGAGGGGCACACAGGTCAGGTTAAACCACAATCCTCCATAAGCCTCACTTCCGGACAAACCTCAGAATATATTTCTGAAAGCTGCATAATGCTGGGCAAGAAATCCCATCCATCCAATCTGTACTACAAAAAGTGTATGGCCATACTAAGTACTTACGAGGCAACACAGCACCACAGAGAGGCACTTAATGTTGAAGTGACCCAAGCCCCCTTAAATGTTTCAAAGCCAGAGTAGCAACACCAAGAGTCTGGTTTTAACAAATATATAAACAGAACCATAGAATGGTTTGGACGGAAGGGACCTTAAAAGCTCATTTCATTACATACAGACACACACCCACCACAGGCAGGGACACCTTCCACTGGATGAGGCTGCCCACACACCCGTCCAACCCGGCCTAGAACAGTGCCAGGGACGGGGAGACCACAATCACTGTGGTCAACCTGTGCCAGTGCCTTACCACCCTTAATTTCTTCCTAACACCTAATCTAAATCTACCCTCCTAAAATAAGATCTACCGGCATTATCTGTTATTCTGTATGAGGTTATTAACTTTATACATCCATGTTTAGCAGTCACCATTATTATTAAGAACACACATCCCTTCACTCATTTTCATTTCTGTGATGGCTTAGGAAAGGAAAAGTTGACACTATCACCCTCAAAACAGAGAAGTAGGTGGGGATAGCTTCTTACTCAGATGTACACACTTTCAGTCAGGAATGCTCACCCTACAAAAGCAGCTGCCCAAGCCACTTCTTGCAGCACAGCAAATTTCAGGCGAGAAGAAAGGAACCATCCTGTCAGCTACTTTTACCAAGGGAAAAGCTGTGCAATTCATCCAGCTCAGGAAGAGGAGCAGGGTGGCAATGGTACAGTACAGCTCTGTGCAGACATCGAGGCTTACGGACACTCTGCTCATGGAGCCAAGATGACGGCACTACACATCTGTACTCCAACGCTTCTAAGCAGATTCTAAACAGCAATTAAGTAGTGGTACCACATAAAATTGATGCAAAGTCTGGACTCTTGTCATAACTGCAGAGGCTGAAGTAATAGCATCTGAAGAACATTCAAACACAAAGATTCTCTGGCATCGGTTTGGTAAATGCCCCAAAGAGGCACATTCACCAGATTTTGTCATCAAACCAAAACAAAGGATTTATCATTTCAGAACTGAGGTTTCAGAAACCTTTCTGTTCCTAAAAAAAACCCAAACCAAGAAACAAACAGATCATTGAAATATTTTATACTATCTTGGGATGAATATCAGTTTTTATTTTCATGCCTAACAGTTCAGCTTAAAGACATGTTTCCAGTTTCAATGTAAAAGCTCACTTTTCCATTCCCCACATATTGTTTGTTTTTTAAATATTCTCATTATGAGACTTCAATAGCTTGGGGTTTATTTGCACTAGATTCTAGTACTACTACATCTTGTTCTACAGAAGCCAGACTTAGCATTTTATACTATGACTTCAGTTTGTGAGGGCACTGAGCAAACTATCTATAACTACCTCTGTAACTTTACAATTATGAACTATTATTCAATCTTCGCATATTGATAACCAATACAACATTTTTTAAATACACAGCAAAAATTCTTGCTTAGAGTGGCTCTGAACCACCCTAAGAACAGGAACCCACACTAGAAATCCTATGCAGCAGTAGTTCAAAAATCAGTAAAAAATCCTGGGACAGCTGAAGTCAATGCCTTTTTTCGTGTGCTTTTCCAAAAGCTGAATTTCAATCTGACAGAGGCAAATTTTCTGCTTTTCTGGGGGTATCCTGCCACTCAGAAACAGCTCCTGTTTAGCCACCGTATCGTACACCTCTTCCCATGGTTCAAAGGCTTGACTTGATCTCAAGCTCAAGATGGAGGCTTAGCTCCAATTACAGGCACCAGCAGAGCTGGAGAAAACACCTACAGAGGGGGAGTGTCCTGCTGAACCTCTGATGGCAAAAGCTGCCACAGGCTTGTCTAGGAATCGTTAAAATTCAACAGTGCTCGTGCCAAACATGCTTTTTTAGTACTTCTGTATCTGAATCTTGCCTAACTTTGCCAAATAATAATAGAAGGCATTAACCAACAGCTAACTTTGTGAAGCCTAAAGTATCTGCTCTAATATATACATGTACAAGAACTATCAAAAGGAGTCATTACAGAAAAAGTGTTTTGCCCACTTGGTATTATTTTACTTCATGCTGGGAAAAAAGACATGAAGAAATGACTGCAGTTAATCTTTAAAAACGTAATCTACAGGAAATGTAATTTGGGGAAGAAATAACTATGAATCCAGTATCTGTTTTGGTGTATGAACACCATGTGTGTCAGAATAACGAGCTCAGAACTAGTCCATGGGCACTGCCCTGTAAGGAAAAAGATGCTAAAAAAAGGCTTCTTTTACCCTGCCGTCCTGAACTTACAGACCACATATACTCTAACAAGTAAGAAGGGGTAAGGATGGTAGTCAAAGTCCTTCCTAACAAATGGTCTAGATATTTTTTTGGGGGGTTGGTTTGTTTGGAGTTTGTTTCTGAGTTTTTCATCCTAACAACTTAAGTTATTATTTTGGTCCTTCAAATATTGCTAAACACTATAACCACCAGCATACTCTGGTGAGAAATGAATTATGGATACCAATTCAGAGTTCCAGAAAAGCATTCAGGAGAAACAAATCTTTTCAGTGTGTTCCTGTATCAGTCTCAGGCTTTGCAATGGGTCCTGATTTTGTTTTAGAATACCACCAAATTTCAGTCTTATTCTAACACTAATATCATTCGGCATTTAATCAAAAAGAGAAAAAGCCCAACACCTAAATTGTACATTAGGTTCTCCAATGCTAACGAAAACAAGTTTTAGCCCCAGGGAGGGCAAAGAAGTCTATCAGCCTCTCTCACATCACCGACTGAGTTTTGGCACCTTGACTAAAACACTTACCATTGAGGAATGCCAATTCCTCAGTTTTGAACTCCTAAAAGCACCTCACAGTGTCATCTAGCAGGAATGTAATAGTTCCCACTAACAGGCTGAGACACAGGCAAATGGTTTCCACATTTTTATGCAGTTGCACTCTCATGGTTCTTTGGAAACCCAGAACCAGTTCCTGGAGGAAGCATTACATGCCATAACAGCCACTGTTTTGAGTCAGCTTCATCAGTAGCATCCACCTCCTTTTCCAAAATATCTTTCTTACGTTATTTGTTCATTGTTTCTTCCAATTTGAAAGGTATCATGACTTTTTTAAAAACCGAGACATTTAAGCAAAACAAAACCCCCACAGAACAACAGTGGAGTCCACTAAAGTTTAGGTAAACAGAATAGCTAGAAGGGAAAATAATGGGGGTCTTAAGATACAAAGAAATAAAACTAAGCCTCAACAGAAGCCACAGCAGGTATTACTGTGTCAGAAGACTATTCTGGCTGACTCCATTCACAACATTATTTTTACAAAATCTGCTTTTACAAGCAGATGCAAATCTGACATCTTGATGTTATTTACAAACTTGAAATAAGTGCTTAGACACAAAAAACCCTGCCAGATCGCATTTTTATTTTCACAAACTGGAAAGAAAGAAGATAATAGGCAATCCATACTTCCATCTTCAGAACAAAAGTACTGTATCTAGATTTCAAGCTCTATCAAAGCCACATGCTGACCATTACATCTTCCTACATGATTAAAGAACACTGGTTAAAACACAGGAGTCCACTTTTGCTGTACCAGGTGTTGTTTTCTTGCAAAGCTTGAAAACCCTTTAAAGATTAACAGTGATACACATTGCAATAAACCATTCTTCCACAATTTAAAGGCATTCTACAAAAACAAGCAATGATGATCATATCTGACAGATAAAGCTGGGGCTGTCTTGTGGAGTATGGGAGCAGGAAGCCCAAGCAGCCCCAACTCCTGCCACCCATCCATCAAACTCCGAAAGCTCCATGAGGACCCATGGCACTTCCCTTCCCTGCACAGCAAAAACAGCTGTATGCCTCGGCTACTGCTGCCTGCCACACTTCCCTTCCCCCAGCAGCCCGGGCAGAGCAGTTCCTGCAGCTCCCATCAGGGCTGTTCTACCTGTTCTTCAGGAATCAGGTTCTGTAAAGTAGGCTGAAGCTTGAGCCAACAAGGTCAGCTGTGAGGCACCAAACTTTAAGAGTCTCCTCAGTGGCAGAATATGCAAAAAGATTGCAAACAGCAAGGGAAACCTTTTCAAAACACCCAGATAGTAGGACATTGGAAAAAACAGAGCAGGGGTACAAGAAGACAGCTGCACAGCAAGGTAATCTGCTGGAAGACAATACATATGCTTTGCTGGTCCCCAAACTCTAGGGCATTTCATACACAGAGTCAATATTAAGCACTACTGTAACTTAACTGGAATATCATATTATATAAAGTTTATCTATTAACAGCAGCAATTCAGTATTTCGTTTAAAAAAAACCAAGAGAATCTTGTTTTGTAAGACACATTAGTGCACAGGATAGTACTCCAGGTCACTGGGCTTCCAAATTAAATACCAGTATTAAAGAGGTTGTAAGGGAGGCAGCATGCATATAAAACCTATGGCTATCCCGTGAAACCTTTATCTTTCAGTCAGTCTCCTCAAGATGAAAAGGTCGTTGTTTCAGAAAGAATGGCACTCATTCCTCAGCAATCCTCAGAATACAGCACAAGTATTTTGGGGAAAGAGCAGTTCAAATCAATAGCTTCCATATACCATGTCTTCCCCACCTTGCGAAGAGGAGAACCCTTTAAAAAAGTAATATATGTTGAATCCCTCTTCCTTTCTTCCCCATGGCATGTTTCCTGCCTTGTTCTCCTCAAAACAGACCTGTACCTACATGCTCTAGCCACTCCGGTGTCCACACCCTTTTCTCTATTGCTAACAACTCATGTGAACTAATAGGTCAAGCATGTCCAAAACCCCTCTTTCTTCCTCAAGCTGGAGGAATGCTGTTCCTCACCTACTTATTTTTCTCACGGAGTGAACAAAGCAGATATCTCATACAGGCTGTCTACTTCACAAGCTTTTTAATAGCTGTTTAATTCAATATCTATTTTTTAACCGTCTATTGTAAAAAAACATCTCTCTCTGTTAACTGAATCATACTTTTTCTCCATGTTTCATCTTCGGTTCCAGTTTCTGTCAACATAGTGGATATGTCCTGTTACTAAATGAAACTGTACATCCTTTTATTTCCACATAAAATACAATAATAGAAAAAGTGGACTTGTGAAGAGCAATAATGATTTTGGTTAGGAGTTCACTACAAGGTTTTTCATACTCTAGTTTACAAAAGGAAAAACAAAAGTCTTTGGTACCAAGAACACAGTATTATTATTAATTTATATCAGAACTGCGAAATTTAATTTAGCACTTCTCTAAACTTCCACAAAGTAACCAAGAACAGGAACTGGTTTTGTGTACCATAGAACGCCAGTAACACTAAGCCATGGTATGTACAGCACTACTGCAAATGCTATGCCACTTAGACTAGCGCAACACAAGACCAACCTTAAGAAAAATATAATCATGGTAGACCCATATAACAAGCCGAGAGAGACCAAAAACGCGCCGTAACCATTGTTTTACAGTATGAAATCTGTTAGACTGATACTCTTGAGAAAAGTAAGGCCACACTTGTGCACTGAGTGACAGCTTACACTCACCTGGTCCTCAGCAGCAAGAGCTGAGAAATTACTTCAAGTAAAAACAATACATAAACTCTAATAAAGATAGAAACAGCACTCACACGATCATATAAGAAAAGCTGACAAAAAGGCTGTTTTGTTCTATTTGAAAGACTAAGTTTGTTTGACAGGAAACAGTTCTGGAAGTGATAAAAATATTATGAAAATACCAATACCTCAGAATTTGCACGAAACAGTGCATTCTATGTCACTCATAGAACATTCATCAAGATTTTTCATAAAAGTAATACTAGTTGGCTAAAATCTAAATAGACTTCAATGGTTTGGGGCTTTTTAATCTCATGAAAATCAGGTGTTCTGCTCATCACTACTGTCAGACAAGCATTACAAGAAGCAGTAGTTGGTTCACAATTTAAAAAAAAATAAAAATTGCCACGCAATATATTCTTTTTATATTCTTCTTCAATCCATAAACATTTCAAACTATTAACCCAGGGAAGGCCGGGGGGGGCAGGTGCAGGGGAGGGGGGAAGGCGGGGGAAGGAAACACAGAAGAAAAGCACTGAACACTTGGCATTACAGGAGAACAGATAACAAACACGAACAGCTTACTGTGGAGAGGGGTTTAATCAGGAAGTAGCCATTATCCTGTCGCTACAGAGCAGTGACAGCACTCCAAAACAAGCCGAGGGTTTGGTCTTGGAGGTTTTTGTTGTTTGCTTTCTTTTTCAGTCAAGAAGGAAGAAAGCACACATGCTATCATGTCCGAGTTTGCTGAACCCAAAGGTCGCCAGATGCCTATTGTCAAAAGCTATCCTGAAAATTAAATCCAAGCAAGCGTTGACAAAGCTGTATTTAAGGAAGCATCTAAAATCTACCACAAGCTCCCTCTGTGTTACACACAAAACATGGCTGTCTTATTCAGAGATTAGCAATTATTGTAATGAGATACTGTCAGAGAGGGTCAAACAGTGCTTCCTGCAGTTTACACATCTTGATTTCCTGGTAAACAAACCGAAAGGCAGGTGGAGCACTTGGATCACCAGAAACACAGCTGCTCACGGACCAAAACCGGCTCAGGTGAAGTATGCAGCTTCACCTGTACTTTAATTACGTGAGGGGAAAAGGTAGCAGAAAAACATAAAACCAACTGAACTGTGAAGGAAATTTTTCCCACAGCGTTACGTAAGCATCAGTGCCAGTCTGCATTGTTTCCTTGTTTATGCCAAGCCCAAGGAAAATACCTTTATTTTCATGTAAATGATGCTTACGTACATGCGCACACACACTCTCCAGAACAAACTGCTCCCCAAGTTGTTTTGGTATGCAAAAGGACTATGAAACTATACACTGAAACAATCCTGGGGAAATATGAAACTGAGAAAAACAAACTCTAATCCCTGCACATGAATTTAAGCATCAACCTCCAAAAAAAAAGCACAAATAAAGAAATCTAACAATTTGCAGAAATCGTAAGGATTAAATAATTACCACAATTTTAAAAGAAAAAACATTCAAATGCCTTTTCTTGAAACTGCCAAAAACTTCTCCTTCACAAAAAGAAATAGTCACATATGGACTACATACATGGCAATGACTCAGTGAGAAGAGATTATAGGTTGGTCCCTACCTATAATCATTCCAAAAACTGATTTCCACAAGCTCCAGTTTAAAAATCGTATCTTTATGGTGGAACTGAAGAGGGTCTTAGGTGACTATGAAAATTAGAAGGGAAAAAAAGGAAAAGCAACCCCCAACAAAAAAACAAGAACACTCCCCCCAAAATAAAAACCTTGACTAACAACAAAAAGCTCACTTCTCCTAAGCAACTAGAATGAAGTATTTGGTCCAAAAACAGAATATAGAATTTCTGCAAGGGATAAATACAGTAAACTTATCAGACAACCTGTCAATAAAAGTGAAACTGTCACAGTGGCCTAAAATAACAGCACAAGGGCCTGAACCACAACATGTAATCCGAGAAAAATCATTTGTTTAGCAGGAGAGAGATACAAAGGTATTGAGGGCTGGGGGGCAGTGGACCAATGGAATTCTTCCTCTCTCCAAAATTCAGCAGCATCAAAGACAACCCAGGGAATACACCAAAGTAACACATCTAAACAAAACAAATCAAGAAACAATGCAACAAAAAAGTTTCTAATAACAATGTTAGAAATACATTTCAGCCACGTTTCACTATTAGGAAAGACACAAAGGAAACCTATGAAAAAAATACAGAAAGCATTACTGGAAAGATCACAAAATATGAAGGGGTGCCTCTGTATCAGCAAACACTGACAGTGAAAGTGCAGCCTCTGCCAATGAAGGAGTGATTCCGTCCTCACAATCTTCCAAACAACCTAAGATATATTAAGAGGGATCTCTGCAATCAAAGCAACACACCAAGAATTTTGCAGGCTGTGCTTGTTACAGATATAGGGAGTGCAGCCACAATTTCCTCATCAGACACCTGCATATCAACTCATTGCCTTAAGTTAAACTACACCAAAACTTCAGCATTTCATTCATACGGTTTTTTTCTTTCTTGTCTTACAAAAAAAGCAGTTTTGTCAAACCACGTGCAGTGTTTCTGAAGAAAACAGTAACATTCCAAACCATCAAATGAGAAATGCCTTTGCAAAAACAAGGAGTATCAGCAGCACTCCTCACAGCAGCCTTAAAATAGTTTTAAAAAGCAATATATGTTGTATTTAATCAGGGTAAGTTTGGTACTAGTATCACTGCAAACAAGCTTTCACTGCAAGATTTAGGAGACCATGATCTAAACCCTCAATCTGCTAATATCAGAAATTTGCATGCTAAAATACAGCCACGATGAATTTGATTCTTGTGTGACTCCAGGAGAATCACGTAGAATAGTACTAAATGTTAAAATAACAGCTCATAAACAATGATTTTTCTGAAATTATTTCAATCCATTATGCTCGTAATGTGAAAATTCCACTTACTGTGGAACAACTGCTTAGCACTGACAGAGCAATGAAGGAGAGAGAAACAAAAACATGCCACTGGAAGCAGCAAAACAGAAGGTCCATACGTATTTTCTGAACCCCAGGCTCAATGAGACCTTAGTCCAGTAACAGTCAGTGACACATGAAAAGCACAGATCTGGTTTCTATCACCGTAGCCATCAGAGAAGCTAAACATACTGAACTACAACCCACTACACCTCCACGTTAGTCAGCATGGGAGCAACAAAGATTCAGCAATTGTCATTCTCAGACAGAGGTTTTACAGGCTACCAAAACACTGAGAGTCAAACACCTCAGCCTCATGAAAAAATTACATTTATAAAACTGACATAATATGATATAATAAATCAACTACTCCAGCTGTATCTCAAATACGCACCAGCCCCTGCCTCATGAAATGGCATGGCCTCAACCTGTGGAGCCCAAACAGACAGTTACTGTCTTTGTGAAAGATTTACTTTTTTAAACAGTATCACTTTCTATATAGCAAATCTATAAATAGGGGTATTGGATACAACTCTAGCTATGGGTATGATTAGGTAAATGAAGTAAATTTAAAAAAATCAAAATCTTACAAAACAATACAAATGATAACAGTAAGTAAAATACTGAACTGTTCCTCCACTGAGATTTCAAACACTGCCCATGGGAATTAAACCTATGCTCATAAATTACAAAATCCTGAAAACTTTTCCTACTAGATTTCAGTCTATCTAGAACTAACTATAATTATTCAGGTAGCTCTATTCCACACGTTGTGATTTAGAAGATCTCAGTTTATCCTGTGATAAAGAAATATAAAAGCAGTTAAGCCATAAATGTTGGTCACACACACTTGAGAAGAACATGTAATCCCTATGGAACACGCAGTGAATGCTAACAAAGCCAGAGATCTCCATTTTGTATCATAATTTGATCCAACTTCAAAATCGTTGCAAAAAATACGTTACTTCATAGCAGAAACACTTGTTCAAAATAACAAACATTTATGAATACAGGCCCAATACGTAAATGCAGCATCATCTGTGAACACAGCGGCATCAATTGTGTTGGAGAGCATAAACTTCCTGTAGTTTATTAAATCAATGTGCTTATTTATAAAAGTTTCAGATGCAGTCTGTATTTTGCTTCTAGCAATTTTAGCTGGAATCCTCTGACACTTAACTCCATGGACCAATAAGGAGGAGACAAAAGGGATAATACATTACTTAAGGAATAACAGCAATTCTTAAACACTGTTTTATTCAAGAAAAACCTAACAAGTTAATAGAAGTTACCTCCAACTAAAGTACAAAAGATTGGCAGGAGGAGGGAAGTGTCCACAAAGGATACGCCCAACAACTACCTTTCTTCCCCTCACTCAGCCTGCAACAGAAGTCTCAGCCACCATTTACCCCTCAGAGGCCTTAATGCAATGGCACACCAAACCAAGTCCTCCTTGCGGCCCTATAAATTCAGACCCTGACAACATTTACAAGCTTCAGTACCATTTTTCCCTACATATGCTACTGCACAGAGCCCACTCTTGAGTTCCCCTGATACACTTAGTACCACTAGAACTCATTGGTCTACAGTCGGTCCCTAAACTGAAAACAAAGATGCATCACAAGAGACCGATTACCCTATTTCAAATAGCTTCAAATAGTTTCAAATAGTTTCAAACTATTTCAAATAGTTTCTTGCCACCAAGAACAACAACATCAACTGATCTTTAAAACCCATCAGCTGACAATAAGGAATCTGCATCCTTACACTGGTTAGAGCCCTACCAAAGCCAAGGGAAAGAGGTGTCCTTTCCCAACGGGAAGAGAGGCAACAATCTTCCCTTGGTTCTACCTCCTGCGTATCCTGGTCACATTTATGGGGCACATTGCTCATGATTTAGCTTTACTTTAAAGGCCCTTTGGTCCTCACGGAATTGTTTATAAAATGGATGAACACCGCACCTGTCAATTTGATCCTTAAATGGTATGTTGGATTTGAAATTAACACAGCAGCTACTGTTGAACCATCACTCAGAAAGAGTCATATTCTACTCCTATTAAATACAGCTCTACCAAAACCCTGATAAGTACAGAATTGTTTCAGTGCATGTAAGTCACACAAAACCCTTATTCTTTACATTACGTCAGTGCCCAAAATCATTCTTCACGCAAGCTCATTACTTAAAACTAATCACAGAACTACTAAAAATCCCAGACTATCAATTATTTAGTAGCATTCCGAACACTTGCCACTAGATTTCAACCCCACAAAGTATATATACATGGAATAAATATTCAAAGAGCATAGAAAAATAGCTGAATTAAATAATTTCAGTACATTTTAATTTTCCTGCAAAGCTTTCTCGTATGCTCCTTTTCATTCTTAGCATTTTGATTATCAAGATGTCTTAGCATTACTGAATGGTTTTAACTAGCAACTTGGAAACAAAACAAACTAAACCATATCAGGATCTCAAGGTACACACCGTCCTAGGTAACAAAACACGCCATTTCATAATAAAGTTGATATATCTTACCATAAAGTTTTGCTAATATTTTTCAGAATAATCTATTAAAATGCAGTCATTTGAGTTCTATGAGATTTGACGCCAAGATGAGGTTTATTTCCATGTTCTGCATACATTACCATCATCCATTTTAAAAAGCATTGCAGAAACAAATATTCTTAATTTTCTTTATATATCTGGGGCGGGGGGATAAATTCAGTATTAACTGCTGTTTGGTCAAAAAAGATTTTGGTTGAAAAGATCACATAGGTAACAAACACAGCAGAGAAATACACACAGAAGGAGGGTTAAACTGCTATTTTCCATAAAAATAACCATTAATTTACCTCATTACTGGAAAACTGAAAATAAATTATTTTGAAATGATAAAGATATTTCAGAAGTTTTAAAAGCTTGGAACAACAATAAATACGTTCTTTATCTATCATCAAAGTACACATACACACACAGATCCTCTGAGAATACAATATTCATTTTGCTGCAGAAGAACAGACATTGCATAACAATGAGATTTGCTAATGAAATCAGCCATCAACCTGGAATACATTTGTATTAAACCAAGACCTCAGTGTCATTTTCTTTTTGCATCATTTGTTCTTTCTCTCATTTTTTGACCTTTCAAGTATCCTGTCCTCCTGGTTTCACTGCTTAAAGTACAGCAATACTGCAAAACATTTTGAACACTGTATGTACAACACTTTTTATTTTACAAAATTTCTTTCTCTGCTTACTGCTAAATGTAGATTCTAATTGCACAGCTTCTATCAGCATTGTTAACGTAGCCTTGAAAGAAAAATCAAAGGGTACTATAGAAACAAAGGAGTTTTATTTCCTCTGTAAAACTGCAGGAGTATCTAAAAAAACTGGCTGTCACTTGGAACAAACTATACTTTCATAGTTCAAGTTGCACGCCCCTTAGTACAAGAATTTAACAGAACACTACATTTCAAAAAAATACACTATTTATCTAATGATTAAACAGGACAGAATTCAGCATCATTACATGAATACAAGTATATTTTCTTTGCCTGAACATGCAAAACCAAAATGAATAAAGTAAAACAATCCAGCAAGTTCAGTGACAGTATGTTAAAGTATGAACTATACATAACAGGTACATAAAACACTTTACTGAAAAAGTGATTAATACAGAATGGAATTATTTATTCTACTCCTCAGAGGTGACCATAAAAATTTAAAAATTACAAAGGTATTTTACAAGACATTTTTCTCTCATTCTACTAATATCGTATTTTGGTTTTGCAGGTTGTATGCTGTCTTATACTCCATGGATAAAAAGAAATCTGTTTGCACCCCCACCTCCAAAAGTACTAAACCTATGTTTTGAAATCACTATTGAAACTACAATACAGTGCACTAGTTTTTTTTACTGTTCTCATTTTACAGATTTTTTTTTCAATTGAACTTATACAAATTACACATTGTTAGGACAAGGTACCATCAAGTTAGTAATATTGTTGATAAGCTCCAAAGTCATGCCAAAACCTAAAACAAAACAGTAGGGAAGAAATGTTTGCTGACTTGTTTGGTAGGACTGGCTTTTTTTTTTTTTTTNNNNTTTTTTTTTTTTTTTGCAGAAGCAGGGGGTGGGGCGGGGTCACACATGACATGGTGCTTGCTTGGCTGGGCACAGGTGTTTGCCTTTCTCCTTTTTTTTTTTTTTTTGTTTTTAATTTAACACTACAAAACCCTAACTCCATGAAAAGGAAAGGGCAAATAAATACTTACTCCAGTATACAAAAATTGCACATGACTCTCACGGAACAAATGGAAGTCATTTGTAAAAAAATAAATTTGTAATTTATTTTATCTGAGGGATGTAAGGAAGCAATTCAGTCATTCTGTAGTTACAACAGCCATCAGAACATCAAAAAAACCCCAAAAGGCATAAAAGACCACTGAAAAAATACAGGAGAAAAATAATTACATGCCAGAATACAGACTTAAACATCCCTGGAGCCAATTGTATCAAATAGTCTCTGTACGGCCCAGGAAGAATACCATCAAGATACTGGAGATAATGAACTGGGAAAGTAGCTGAAAGCACAAAAAAATTTCCATTAACTGTCTTCATCTGTGCTCCACTGCTAAGTTAACAAGCACCTATGTCATTAGGAGCCTTTGAAAGCTAAAGGCATAAAACACATGGCCTTATTTTTTCTTCCATTTTCCTCAGTTTTAAAGGTATGTGGCTACAGGATACAAACATCCAGGCACATGCCATCTGAAGAGGTCCTCCTCTCATTCACGCAGTACCACATCCTAATAAAAAGATATATGCAGACTATCACACACTATCAAAAATGCTTCTTCCAGTTATGAAGCATCTGCCCTTCTGCAATAAAGCCATCCACATGACATCTCAAAATGACTGAAGCTAAAGAGATAGATGAGGCACGATTAATATAAAAGCAAGGACTATATGACCTCCAGGCTCTGAAATAAAGAAGCTCTAATGCAACAACCTTGACCCTTGAAAGTGATAGGTCATTTTCTTATGTGATAAACAGTGATTGCTTTCTGAAACTCCAACAACTGTGAAGTAGGCTAAAGACTATGGCTGGCAGATGAGAGTTGTGAAAAGCTTGCACTTTTTACAATGACTTACTGCCATGTAATAGAGATCAACGGTCCAATTGAGCATCTTCTACAAGATCATATTGGCTCTTGAAGCCACATACTACAGCAACTGACATGACGGGTTTTGTTAGGGACCACTCTAGTGGATATGGAATCTAATTTCTATAACCTATTTCTAAGAATATGCGAAAACTGTTAAATGATACAGTGTTAATTCAAATGAGAAAGACAAGATACGCAAACCTGCTGTACATATGAAATATGTGATTCTGGTACATTGCTGTTGACATTAGGCAATCATGCACATACCTTAAGCACATGACAAAAAACTTCATGACTCACACAACTTGGCACAAATTTTATAGGCATGAGAACACAGAAACCAGTGATTCTACTAATAAAAGTGAACCCTTATTTTAAAAGTATAGATAGGAATACAGATGAAACTGTATCACCACCACACAGAATAAGATAATGCCAGGTGCTAAAACATATTTGAATTTCTATCAATAAGAAGCATGAACCCAGAAATTTATTTATTTGTATTTATTCTTTCTGACCTCTGAAGAAGACGCTACTTCAGTACGTAGTCTGAAATTCTGTATTTTGCTGCAATAAATCACAGATATAGATGCTCGGAGTGCAAACATATTCCAAAAATTAACACTGTCCATTTTACAGTGTTTCAAATATTCCATAGAATACTCAAACATATACCCATTCACACACAGAATATGCACATATACATATCCAGTTCACAGCCAGAGGTTTTGCATCGTTCTGCACTCGTACTCATGCATATGCACACTAACACCTTCACTTTCAGTAGTACACAGTGCTTAGTTAAACGCTGTTACTGGCACTTCAATGCAGAAATTGTAAGCATCCTTCAAAGCTTACTTTTAATACCTAGCAATAAAGCAGGCTTATAATTTTTTCACAATGAAATACCACAAATTGTACTGAATTATAATGACTACTATTTATCTACTTTTAGGGAGTAAAACTGGAGGACAGTTTATTAAAGCACAGGAGGAACTCCTGAACACTGGAAGGTCACAGGCTATGTGCTGAGCTGCTAAGCAAAAGTGTCTATGATGTTGCAGAGCTGCCATTTTTCTTCCTTGACAAAGCCTCCATCTGCCACAGAGCCATTTACAGCCTCGGAGTCAGAATATCAATGATTTCCAACCATTCTGCAAGTCTGCTTTCACCTTGACATCACCTCTGTAAAATATCTAAAGCAGATGATACATATAACCCTCAACTAGCTCTAAGCCCATGCTTTATTCAACTGATATGCATTTAAGCTGTACTCTAATACACCATTCTTTACTTCCTCTGAATTGTGCAAGAATATGAAAACTCCAAATCGTACATGCTTTTCATTGTTGCGTTTGCCTTAAAGAAATTACCTCTGAAAAACTTAAAAAGAAAACCTCTGACTACTGACAAAACATGTAAAGAATTAGTTAGAAAACATCTCTATTTACATAATGTACATACACACCATCACAATTTACATTATTCTTTCCCAAATAAATGAAACATGCCTGGTAAGATACTTACAACACAGAATAAACTATCACAGTCTCACTTGAAACCAGCAAAACTACTTTCAGCTCTTGATGTACATACAAACTGATTAAAAAAAAAAATCCAGATTAGAGCTGGGTCAGAAGAGGAAAGAGAATCTTGACTTACTAAAAGAATCCCTAATGAATTAGGTCCTCAGAAAAAAACAGGTTATACCTGGATTAATAAAACCAATCATGTACACATATATATTGCTAAGCATTAACATATATATGCACACATATGTTCTCTGTCCAGCACGAGAATATACCCTCCATCATCAGGCTCATTACAACATGACTTTAATGAAGGCACTCATAGACAGCAACTTCTGGAGTCTCGAAATGCAGATGAATGTCGGTACTCTAGACTAATTTTAAAACAGGCAAAGTTGCAGCTTGGTTTTATACTGAAGAAACAATTTTGCATTATCAATATGTATGTAATCGCATATGACACCCAGAACTTCAACTACTGCCATACAAACCCTCAAGATGGTAAGTACACAGGAGTAAAATATTTGAACACTAGATGAAGTTTGCGAGCATCCTTATGAAAAAATTACTTCGTAACACCTATAAAGTACATATTTTACAATCTCAACTTCTGAATAATCAAATGTAAAATTATCAGTGGCAGTCTGGGTAAATAGCAAAAAACCCCCACATACAATATACCTCCCTCCTTCTACGCATAGCCCTTACAAAGACCAGATTTTTTGGAGCTTCCCTGTGGTGAATTAGTCAGGTCCTACTAAAACCAGTTTTCAAGTTGAAACACGGACACAATTCTCAAGGTGAGTTACCTGCAGAAAAGTTCCGAATTACTCAGATTGCAAATATAAGATGGCCACAATTTACATATGAAAAATTATCTTTTCAATAGTCAACTAGAAATGTCTTCTTAACCTGAACATCTAAATTTCAGAGCTACTGTATATTAAGACTCTGAAATTTATAAGATAAAATATTTCACATTTCCCATAAGTGGGCAAAGCTTTATTTTTAAATGCTAAGAACATTTCCTTCTGTAAGAAAGTCAAAGCAAACAAAGTGAAAACTCTAATCAAATCATGTGTACTTGGAAAGATTTCTGAACTATTAAACTTTTGAAGGAACTGTAAACAACAAAAACACTTTCTTGTGCAAACGGAATGTTGCTTTTGAAAAGAGAAATCAGCCAACCTAAACAACACAGTGATACTACCAAAAACTGAATTTACATCCGAGCTCCTCCAGTTGTCTCCACGGTAAAGTTTAACAAACCACTTACTCCTCTTAACAGTAGATTTACAACATTGAATCAGAATCTGCCTTTCAGCAGATAACCATTATTAAATCTGGTTTGTAGCAGAAGCATTAACACAGTTGGAAGTAAGTCTTACAGAAACTGTAAAGGGGCTTTGTGGTTTTGTTTTTTTAATTGCCTTCCTGTTATAACCTACAACACATCAAATGTAGACTATTAGTTTAAAAGAAAACTATGATAAAAAATAGTTATTCCACAGAGAAATATGCAGTTTGTTAATTCTTTCCTTGAAACTTTCAGTCCTTTTGTAATTTTACTTGTTTGATCTAACATGTTTATTTGTTGTACTTGATAAAGGCATCTAAATACATACAAGCAAGGATATACAAGTCCATACACACTAACCATATTTGCAGACAACATACAGCAATAAGCTACTTCCAATTTTTTAGCAAAAATCATTTTCTAAAAATAACTACATAGAAACAAGTAGAAAAAAGGCACAATTGCCCTGTGTTTCATTCACACTCAATATAATTACTGCAAGCACATAAAGCTGTTACAATCATATTATCTTAAGTTTCTTAGTCAATGTTAATTTTGTTAGTATACTAAAGTGAAGATGTAATTAAATCTCCAGGTGTTATACGTGTATGAAGAAAGTAAATTCTCATGTTCTTTGGGGATGGTCTGTTTTGGAAGCTTTTAAATTTTTTTCTGAACTTGCTAAGCATATATCTACCTACACTGTCAAAAAACCCCCAAACTGCTACTATTCAAACATAATTACCACAAACCATGAACAGTCTCCTTTTATAGTCTCAGAATGATTCTGTTTAGAAGGGACCATAAAGCCCATCCCATCCCACCCCTGCCATGGCAGGGACACTCCCACTGTCCCAGGCTGCTCCCAGCCCCAGTGTCCAGCCTGGCCTGGGGCACTGCCAGGGATCCAGGGGCAGCCACAGCTGCTCTGGCAATTCCAGCCCAGGCAGGAATTCCCAATTCCCAATGTCCCAGCCAGCCCTGCCCTGTGGCAGTGGGAAGCCATTCCCTGTGTCCTGTCCCTCCAGCCCTTGTCCCCAGCCCCTCTCCAGCTCTCCTGGAGCCCCTCCAGGCCCTGCCAGGGGCTCTAAGGACCCCTGGAACCTTCTCTTCTTCAGGTGAGCACCCCCAGCTCTCCCAGCCTGGCTCCAGGGCAAAGCAGCTCCAACCCTGAGATCACTGTTGTGGCCTCCTCCTCTAGACCTACTTTGGCAGTTCCACACCTTCCTTGTACTGTAGGTACCAGCATTGTTTGGGGGGGAATATAAAAACAGAGATACCTTTTCCATAACCAAATGCACATTTCCAGGAATTCACTGCATCTTTTAGAGTAGTTACATGATGTAAAAAGGCAAATACAGCTATGTATCTAGATGCTTAAGCTAACTTTTGATGAGGAGGGGAACAGTTGTGGAGAGGCAGCTACCAATACACTCCAATTGCCATAAAACCATAGAACTACTTTTGTTAACCCTAGTTCACCAAATTTTCTTCCTTCTTTCCTCCTTACTTCTCTGTAAAGTGTATTCCAACTTGTCATCAACAGTTTCTGGTTAGCTGCTGAGACTTATCAAATTTCACTTCCGGTTCAATAATCCCATTTTTTGTTAATTTTCTTTTATTCTGCAATACAGAAGCTGCAGCTGATAAAGCAGATGGTTTTAAAAAAATAAAATAAAAACTGTTTGCCTAACCTGCTTGTTTCTGCAAGTCTTCTGGTTTTTTATTTAGCTGCAAACAGGCTATTATCTATCTACATTTAAATTTCAAGTAAGAAAATGGTTTTTCTTGGCAATTTGCTTTCATGTTTTAGAACTGAAACACATGAAATCTTTCAAGAGTTTGACTCACGCTCATTTTTTGTTGCTGTTTGCTTTCACACTCCTAGCCACCAATTCCAAGTAGGCCACTGAATACTTTGTTACTGTGAAAAGAAACTGGGTAGTTTTCAAAACCTGTTAAATCCCTACTTAAACTTACTGTAGAATGCTTGATTTCTGAATCTTCTAACATCCTGCTCTTCTTTGCTTTTCTTTTTCCCCCCCTCCACCCTCCCCTCCAAAAAAATGGGGAAAAAATCCTTAAGTGTAGATCTCACCTATGAAGATGCTTCTGCTCATCGCTATACTCACCCAACCCCAGTATTCCTGTAATGGCAACATCTCTCAAAAATTTGCCTTGTCAAAGAAGCCTCTCTTCTCAATTTCCTAGCTTTACTCCAGAAAATTTTGTTCAGCCTTCTGCTGAGCTGATCTTTTACTTTGAACTCTTTTTTTATTATTATTATAGCCATTAATAACTTCTTTAGTTACAATCATATAGAAAAACTTTTAGAAGTATTATCTACATAACTTTCAAGTACTGTGTCAACACTCAAAATGAGCTGTTTCCACAAATAAATTGGGACTGTTAGAATTTTGTAACAAATAAAAAGCGCCACAATTAGGAATTAAAAGAATTTTGTATTTGGGGAGTAGAAATTGGTATCTGGAAGAACTTCCTATCTAAAATGGCGTCACTGTAGCATGAAAAATAAAAGACACCCCACCAAACAAACAGACCAACCATCAACACCACAACTGACACCAGAGAAGGAATTATTACTTGCCATTTTTCCCAATCTTTTCAAGTTATCCCTTCATCAAGCTATTTGTTACAACCCCAGGCACGCTGGAGTGCCATTTCTTCGTTTGGATGCAAGGGTTATTATTGTTTCATAGCAAGAGAGTATGTTCTGTAGGCTAAAGAATTGACCATACTCACAAAAATGTTAAGAGATGGTTAAGGATACATTTTTTATTATTATTCAGAGATTTGGTATTTTTTATCTCTCAGAAAAGAATCAAGTATGGTTGGACAAACATACAAAGAAAATAAACTGGCACACTAAGTCAGTACTAGCAGCCAGCATCAAAACTAAGTTTGTTGAAAGGAAGAGCTACACCCGGCTATTGTTTCTCTCATATTTTTTTAATGCCTACAAGAAAACTCATCAAAAAGCATATATCTTCCTATAAATTCCTCGTTCTTCTCCAGTGGCATATGTAAAGGGAGGAAATTCATGTATGTCAACTTGACTATTTATGGAGCATTTTTCTCACTTTCCTGAATAAGGCGCTCTTTTCTTCAGCATTCATCCTGATGGCTCCACAGAGTAACAGTGGTCAGCTGCCACCAGCAGCAGTTCTTGTTCCACGATTGTAGGCCCAGGAAAATCTGCCCCACAGAGCAGGACTTGTTTGTAGATAATAACTCCCAAAACATTAAGGACAAAGGAGCTCTCGTAACACTTGAGTGTTCAGAAGTCAAGACGAACTTGTAACTCAAGCAATGCACCTGTATTCTTAGAGGCATTGTATCTCCTTCCCAAGGTAAAGGACTTTTTTAAAAACAAGATTTCCCAAGTTAGAAAGTTAGCCAAACATACAGGTAATGTTTAATACCAATTATATATTTCACCTCCTTATCCCCTGCAAAACTGGAAGCTTCTTCTTGAAAGTTTCTACATCCTTCCAGTCACTGGAGGCTGGGAAAGTAGCACTCTCAGTACATCCCAGCAAGAAAACATTACCTCATTAACAAAACACCAACAGCGTTAAGCTTTTACTAAAAGAAGACTTTTTCACTAAATCCAGCTCAGGTTACAGAAGCTGGCAGTACCCTACCGCATTACAGGAAGTTTCACAATGGCTGATTCTGACTAAATATTAAATACTAGATAAAGCCTTCCCATTTCCATCTGTTATTACAAATTACTTAATGACTTTCCTAGTTCTGCTTTTTAATTTTTATAATGGTTCAGAATGCTGCTCATGATTTTGAAATAGCGGGCTGTCATACCTCCCACCCTCACCTGCTCTCCCACCACTGCCTGCTAAGCAGTATGTTCACTAGAAAAGTGGTTTTTTGAACTTTATTTCACATGATCCCTCCTGTTTATTAGATCTCTCTTCATATTAACCTGTTCATTCTTTGAATTTAGCAGCTGCTGGTGGTGCTCTTGCCATTCCCATAAACACTGTACTAAGACACACGTAGTGGCTGTCACAGCTTCCTCCACACTGAACAGAAAGCACATCTGAAACCTGAGCCTTTTAAATTTAATCTTACAAATTTTTTTAACCAGCATGCAAAAATTATTGATTTAGGCTTTTCTTTCCTACTGCCAGTGCAAATTTCACCTCTACTGACTGTAAAGTTACGTCTGGGATGAGGGCCAGAAGGTCGCTATTGAGACATACGACTTCCCTGCATCACCCAGTCTAGTAAAACAAGAATACTCATGTTCATCATCTAGCAAAGTATCACATATTCTCTGACTGTGCAAAATGCCTTCCAAAGTTGCTAAAACCGATTTTGGAATTAACCTGCCAGCACACACTCTCAATTATCTGTAAACTGTACAACAGACATCAAAACTACTGAAGGTATAAACTAGAATTACAAGCTATCAAATTTAAATTTCAAGCCTACGTACAAAGTAATCCAGAAAGAATGGTAGCAGTATTACATTAATTGTTAAAGACCTTCTCAACAGCTTAAGCTGAAGTCACAAAATAACTGCACCCATGGACTAAGAATCCATTAAGTTTTAGCTGAGGCTGTACTTAATGTCTGCCTGAAATCATGACCTGGATGAAGAATTTAGCACTAAGCCATTCAGTAAATAATATTTTCCTTTTCCCTGTATGAGTCACACTTCTCAGAGAACTATCAGAATGCTTACTGCTACAGCTTACTTACTATGACCAACGTGGTCAGTTCTGTGACATTGCTGCTCAGCCACCTGAAAACAGAAAACAACTGATCAACTGAGTGAGTCATCAAGTACCTTTTACAAGGACAAAGACATCAAACNAAAAAAAAAAAAAAAAAAAAAAAAAAAAAAGAAGTGATGCATTTCCAGCACACTGAAAGCACTGTTTCCCACTGCCAGATAAGAAGCCATTACAAGAGGAACAGCTGAAGATAAATGTTATATAGTAACACTTGATTTGTTTGCAACCATCTGTTTAAATACACATACCCATTTTACCATAATGAAATTGTGAATGATACAGTACAACATGTATCCCCCTTTGATAAACACAGTAAGCCAGAGGAATCTGTCAAAATGCAAAAATAATACCCAAAAAATAATGCAAAATCTCTTTTTTTTTAATAATGGAACCAGAATTTCATTCCATTAGTGATGCTCTCTAGCACACAGATTTCAAATTCTCCTCATGATATGAGAATTCAGAAGCATCTGTGTGTCAGTACACAATCGACACACATTGCACTGAAAATTTAAAATTCAAAATAATTTTCAACACTTGTTTGGATTGTTTACTTTCCAGATTTTTTTTTTTTCCCTCTGGGCAGATCAAGTTTTTCTAAACACCTAGTTCACACGCAGTGTACAGGACACTGAAAACAGCGCAACAGATTCAACATTTCCATTTCAGAAAAATGTTACTTGCTATAGCAATAGAAATCCAATACTGTTAGGGTTTCCTGATATATATTTTTTCACTGAAGACATGTGAAGATTCAGTGAAATTTTACAGTTGGTACTTTAAAAATATCTTCTGTAAGATTAAACATGGCCTTGCTTTACAAAGCTTACAGGTGCTCTCTTCAGCTACACTGACAGACAATTTAAACTAAGCAAATTGGCATAATTTGCCTAGGTATCAAAATGTTACAGTAAAATGGCATTTCAGGATTTTTCTTTGGGTTTCCCTTGATTGGGGCTTTTAGGCTGAACACTTTTTAGAAAACAAATGTATAGAAAAACAGGTATTTTTACTCTAGATCCTTTTCTACAGCATCACACTGCTGGGAGCATAAAGCTCACCTATCTCAGTGGCATAGACAAGAAAGCACACTAATAAGTTTACAAAACAAAACTTCAGTCACATATATGAGCAAGAACTTCTTTAAGAGTTTGGCAAGCTAGCTGATTTATATCTAGGTAGGCAATTGGATCAACAGCAATCATATTTTTTTTTAATGTAATCTTAAATTACAACCTGTAAATGTGTGGGCATTAACTCCAACTGCTTTTTCTGTTTGTTCTGGCCACCGATGTCAAGCTACACTCCCAGGCCTGCCAGGAAAGCAATAGGTATTTTTCTTCCTTGACAAAGGACAGCCAGGAACAAAACATTCCTCACAACAGTCAGTGGCAACATCATGAACCTATAAAGGAGAGGTATCATGTTTATTCTCCCAAGGGGAAATCCAAACATTGATATTCTCCTTCTCTACCCTACTGCCATGCTTTGACATCACCAAAAAACCCCAACCTACAGGAACCAAAACATGGGTGGAGACAGAAGATACCAAACAGTAATTACACCATTTAAACAATGGGAGCAAAACATTTCAGATAGGAGAAGCTTTAAAAAGTATGCATTTTGCTACACTCTCCATCATCCTACTGGCTCACTAGAGTCCTGAATTGTCTTCCAGAAAGCAGAAAACAAAGTGATATTTCTTTTCTTAGGTTGGAAATGTGGCACTTCTGTCATTACCTGAAGCTCAAAGCTCAAGTACTTGCTCCCAGCTAATATTCTGCACTCATGTTCTACTTCTGACTACATACATTTCTGTGGCGCTGCTAATTTGGGGGTTGGGATCAGAGCTGAAGGCACCAAACAGTCCCCCCAAACCTGAACTTTGGGACAAAGGTCAGAGGTTCAGCAGAGGGCAGTGAAAAAAGCTCTTCAGGTTCCTGCTTGCCACCTGCCAAGAATGATAACCAGCAACTTAAGCACCCGGCAGGCAGGGATGCTGCACTGCCACAGCTTCCTCAGCCTTGAATCAAGTCATGAAATAGTTTTAAAAACAGGCTTTACTATGGCTCTCTGATTAAAAGCACACAGACTGTTTTTGGCCCCAGTGTCCAATCTACACAGTAAACAAATGCCATAAATGGAAAACCAAGGTAAAACTCAATAGCAAAGATATGATTTGGCATGAACTGAAGGAAATAATACACCACCAACTTCTCCATACACTAAAAGAAAAAACTACTCTAAAGGACCAAAGAATATTGCTTCAGATTAAATATTCTCTTCCTTGACATAATTGCACACACACAAACACGAAAAGCTCCGGATCTACCATTTAACTGTGGAATACTGGATGTCCATAAAACTACTTTCTTCTTCCTTTCAGTACTCCCAGTTATTCTATTAAAGCCCTAGAGAAGCATTTTTTGTGGGTTTTTTTTTTAGATTTGTTTTTAGAACGAATTACTAGGAAGCGTAAAACAAATTATCCTCAGACACAAACAAAATCTTAATGCAATTTAAGAATAAAAGGCCAGAAACAGCCAACATTCCACACTCAATAGCAATGGAGAGAGGCGGAAGTTGAGTATTTAAAGCAAAAAACAAAAACAAACAAACAACAAAAAACAACCTGAGAGTGGTCAATGGAGAACGGGACACTTAACATGGACAAGAGTGATTTTATTCTTTAGTTTCAAATTTCAATATTGACTATGCAACAATAATGTAATCCAATCAGGCTGCATTATTTCCTTACTGCGTAAAAGGTAAAGACAAAGGAGGCTTCCTGCGCTTAATATTAGCATATAAATGGAGCTAATTAAGGTTAGACTTCAGTGGGAAGACAGGATGAGGTGAATTCCCACCTTTGTTACTCTTATCACTTCGCAAGGTGGGTTTTTAAGCAAGACTAGAATAACTGGTTTGCATTCTGGCAATGGCATCTTCTCATTTAAATAGAAACTTAGTATCTGAAAGCACCGCAGAATGTAGCAAAATAAAACAACGTTTTCATAAAGCCGTGAGGGAAGACATTTTCTATCTTGATGACAATTTACTTATTTCTCCAATGCAAACATACTACAAAAGATATGCCTGTCTTCTAAAAACCTAGTGCCCTTTTTCATCATATTGCAAACAAAGACTGAAAGAACACTGCTTTCAGGTTGCATTCTTCCTGGATTTCATTAGTAATTCAGGAGTTGTCTGCTCTGAAAGTTTACTGCGACGGGAAAGCTAACAAAGTTGTAGCATTTATAAAAGACTGAGAAGTGAGAATAGGGAACCTTATCAATCTGTTTCATACTTCCATTAATATTTGTAACAGGTAGTGCTTAAAAATGCTACTGAAAGAACAGTTGATAAAATGGGGAGTCCTTATTCCCATAAACTTACCTGAACATTTGAAAAAAACTGAAGCGAGTTTCTCTATGTAAAACAAGACACACCATTTTTGGTTGTTTTAAAAGGCTTAGCAGAAAAGTCATCAATACCAACGAAAGACTAGTAGATGACAATGTATTTATTGAAAACTCCTTCCACTGGAAGAGTCAAAACGAAGACAGAAGGCATGGGCCTATAATACAGTTCTAGAAAAGTACTCTGATTTAAAAAAACCACACACATTTTTTTTATAGTTTTTTAAAGATTTGTCTCCTGTGGTGAACTAATGTTGGAGAACCAATCATTCAAAAAAATGGATTAAAAACAAAAGATCAACCAAAAATAAAAAAAAAAAAATCAGAAAATGTTGAATCCGCCAGAGCAAAATTATCCCTTATGATCTTGAAAACTGGTAATTCAACAGGAGCTCACTATTGGATCACCGTCTTTATGCATCAGTTGGAATGAAGAACATTTAAGTAACATAAATCAATTGCTTTCTCTAAGACTTTGGGTTCTGAGTTTAATTTAGTTTAAAAGATTTATGTAGGTGGCTTTATCTCCTTGCCCCCTTCTACAACCCACTGAACCAGTATGGAAAGAGCACAGAACTGAAAATGACTTCTGGATCAAATTTACTTCCTTCCTATCCCACATCACACAGTTCTTGTCATAATGGATCAAATACCACCTTTGGATTTGGTTTCCTCCTCCAATCTTTACATTCTTCAGGTTTTCAGCCTAAAATTGTTCTTCATCAGCTTGACCCCATTTACTTGAATCCTGAAATTTCTATGTTCCTTACACTTTTTTCTTGGGAGCTTGTGGACCATGGGGCAGGAGTATGCAAGGAGAATGCAAGGTATACATTTTGCTAAACTAAAGCAGTTTAAATTCCTTCAAATCCTTGTGTAAGTCTCCAGATCACCCTCAGAACCCCAGTGTATGTTCTCTCCATCTATTTCAAAAATATGCTTCTTGAATATGAATGATCCTTCTGGAACAAAACAGAAATAAACTGTATTCCAGATGAGGCCTTACCAGGACATTCCCAATGCAACAATCACGTCAGAGAATCACGGAAGTCACTGCACAAAAGTCTCCCATCCAGAGGCACATTTACTTCACCGACTCAGTCAAGTATTGGCCCACGAAGACTCAGTTGGCATACTCTTCCCTGCTGTGCAGAACCCTTCAGTGGATAAGCTCTCTACAGCTCTTGCTGCACCTTCTGAACAGAAACAATGCAACCGAGGGGGCGGGAAGGGGGGACCCGCCTAAAAAAACCCCACACTAAACCATCTTCAATATGATCTAGTTACACTCGGTCTCATTTCTTCAAGATCATCTTGTTTCTTCCAGTCACTTGCAATTGCACATTCCCCAGATTATTAAGTATTTGAAAGGAGAAACACAAGCATAACTTCTACTCCCCCCAAATTCTCTGTTTTCTCACACTATTATTTTATCAGTCCTCAAAAAAACTACCCACTCTTCACCTAAATTAGACAAAATTCTAGGAGTGGCAGGAAAACTAAGGCCTCTACCCACATTTTAACTTTGTACAAACAGCATGAAGATAAGAAATGCTAATTCAGTTTCACTGTACTAAGAAATCATCTTTTCAGCAGCAAATGCGAGTTGTCCATTTTTATGACAAATATCCTAAGCTCAAGAAGCCAGATTTTTACAGTGAGTATGGTAGCAGTGCTTTATGAAAGTAGAAGCCACACAAACAGTGTGGCTGATCCACGTAAGTACCTGATTCTGCAGTGGGCAGACTACACCTCTTTGTTGTAGAGGAAATACAGAAGTTAGTCAGCTGCTAGAACAGTGCACACAGGAACTCTGAATTGGCCCCAAAACGCCTGACTGAGGCTCACACATAGTTCCACTGTATTTTTTTATATAAGTAATTTTATCTGTGCACCTGGAGACATCTCATATTCAATCCCTGTGCACAGAGATCCACTTACACAGAATTGCTTAGGTTGGAAAAGCCCTCCAAGACCATTGGGTCCAACTGTTCCCCCATCACTGCCAAGGCCACTGCTAACCCATGCCCCCAGGTACCACACCCACATGGCTTTTAAATGCCTCCAGGGACAGGGTCTCCATTACTGCCCTGAGTAGCCTGTGGCCAGGGTTTGACAACCCTTTACAGGGAAAAAATTGTTCCTAATATCCAATCTAAGCCTTCCCTGGCACTACAATCATATCAAAGTAAATACCTTCTAGACAGAGTCCCTATTATCCTCTGAATTGTCGCATTTCTTTAAGTCTCCATTAACTTAAACTTGCTTGTTTGACCATTTTCAGATACTTTAAAAATATTACTAATTCTCATTCTAAAGCAATTGTTCATTACTTAACCTCCAAATGCTGAAAAACCTCTGTATACACTGCGTGAAGAACAAAGACAATCCTCCTTTGAGCTTATTCCTGTGTCAGTGCAACAGACCACAAAAGTGTAACAATCAATTGGAGGCATTATTTTGTTCAGCAATATTAAAAAACAAATTCAACTTTTTAAGTCCTTTTTGCATTTTTCAAGTACAGTGTGTCTGCAAAACGTGCCTCTCTAAAACAGATCAAGCTAAAAAGCAAGAAAGTTGAGCTATGGGGGTTTATTCACATTGCTGACAATTTTGTGCAGCTGGGCAACGGGAGATTCCAACATTTGGCTACTCAGGAAAAAAGTCACCGCGGAAGAAACAAAAGCTGTACGGAGTGTCAAGGCTCCGTCAGCACATCATTCACACTTACATCACGAACCTTTACACATCAGGACCTTTCACTGTTATGATGGCTGAAAGCAATGATGTCACCTATGACGTGGCCTACATCATAATCAGGTGTTTTCATCAAGATTCAAGACTTGTGAAAAAAATGATCTTTTAGCAGAGCTTGCCCAGAAGTGCTGAAAGGCTTCTGCATTGCATTAATTAGTTTTCATCGACTCCCACATTCTACAGACATGACAGAATTTTTCTCTGACTCAGCACTTACAGGCATCAGCAAGCACACTCAGGACTGAAAAGCATGGCCATTCTATCTAACCTCCCTGTGTGTCACTTCTGCATGTATGAGAAACAAAAATTGTGTCAAGGTTATTCTCTAACAAGTGAGGACATGTTGGTTAACAACTCTATCAAGCCAGTAACAAAGTGAGGAAAGGAACATTGTCAGTAATATAGAAGATAAAAAAAAGAATTTTTTTTCTTCTAGCAAAGTACCATTTCAGGCTTTAACATCCATTCTGAGCTAAAGAACAAGAGAAAGTCTGAGAATTACTGCACCGGCAGGAGTTGACCCTCTTTTTGAAGACTGACTGCTACCTTGAGACTGCATATTTGCTCTGCAATGTTGGAAGCTCTTGCAAACAAGAGGGGAGCAGCAAGATTCGGCTTCAGCATTCACACAGCTAGCTGCTTCAGTCTGCCTGGAAGACACAGTAACTGTTTTGCACAGTGCCCCAGTCACAAACGAAGCTTCACTGCAGTGTACATTCAGAGAATCCTAGACAGTATTATAAAAGCAATAATCACACAGACACAAACATAGCTCAGGAAAAGACAGAGAAAGTAGGAACGAAAAAATCAAAGGAAGAAGAAAAAAACAAAGCTATTACAAAGTGTCAAAAGGATTTTTTTTTTAACTAATAGTTTAAGTTATTTGAAACAAAAATGCAATGCAACTGTGAAGTCTCACAGGAATTGAGACTATTAGGACGAAGATGATGATGAAGAGTACAAATAACTTTAAATTCTTTGATATTTTGGAAATTCTCACCAGTGATACAGGTACCTTTATTAAGCATGTGTTTAGTCACACGGGCAGCACATAGCTGAGACATATCTAAAATGTGAGTACGCCACTTTTATTAAGTCTCCCAGCACTGAAGTCTGGTAATAAACAGTTAGAAAAGGTGTGAAATATAGGTCTGATTCACAATTACATTATTTCATGTACACAAGTTAATGTAAGAGTCCTACTCTGGAAACTGTAACAAGAAGATAACTCTTTCTATGTAAAGATATTATTTTCAGGTCCTTAAAAAACAAAGTTTGATCTCCAAAACTTTGAGACGCTCTGATGTGACAAACAGTAAACATCTTGTATCTTCTCCAATAAAAGCAATTACCAGCTGCAAGCTAAAGCATTTCAACCAAATGAAACTGGAAATTAATTGGTTATCAAGCACAGCTACATCCTTTAAACATCTTTTTTATCCGATCTTGTGTCTTTATACTTCTACATCAGTCACAGAAACATTGCCATGCCTGCCTACAAAACCAATTAATTCAACTCGTAAAAATAAATTTTCAAAAATGTATGTGTATATATATATGTGTGCATTTATAGGAACACCTTCCACTATCCCAAGTTGGGGCAAGCCCTGTCCAACCTGGCCTGGGACACTTCCAGGGACAAGGCAGCCACAGCTTCTCTGGGCAAACAGTGCCAGGGCCTCAGCACCCTCACAGGGAAGAATTCCTTCCCAATATCTGGTCTAAACCTGCCCTACCAATTACATGGCGTTTAGAGCCCAAGGTCCAAGAGAGAAAAAGACCCCCCATATTGTGTGACACTGAAGAGTTAATTTAAACCTAAAGCAAAAGCATCATTTTTGAGGCAGAAACACAGATACTATTTAAAGTTACTTGTAATTATTCTCTTGATTGACTACATATACATGAAAGAATTTTTCGAAGTAAGTATATAAGAAACCACATAACCTGAAGCAGGTAGGACCTAATGTATTTTCTTTCATAAAGCAGAACTCACAATTAAAATCTGCAAAAAAATAATCCTAAGTAATGTACTGGAAGGCTTATTTGGCAGAGAAGTACTGGAAGCCAAGAACAAATCCATTTCCAGAAAACATAACTTAGATAATGCCAGGATGAAACCATTAACTACGTATCATTACTTATATTTTATAAGTGCATCAGACAAAA
>VXBN01009785.1:60859-74784 GCA_013397395.1 Sinosuthora webbiana | reverse complement strand
AAAAAAAAAAAAAAATGAACAGATTTAACAAATAAGAGCATTTTAGCAAGAGAGACAGCTTTTACCCGTAAACACGCGTTAAGGAAAAACAAAAATCTACTGCAATTCTAATTCACTCGTACCCAAGATAACAGAACCCTCCTTAGGCACATATGTGACACTTTTAGCACTGGAATATTCTCACAGGGACCTACAGTTTCCATCTATCCATAAACCAAGTCCCCATAATACAATATTCAAACACACACACCACTCCCTTTCAGCAGGGCAAACCCCTACAATTTTAGGCTGTCGCTCTTTCTTCCAAGACAACAATCCTGCATTGGCAGCTGTCATACAAAACAATCAGAGTAACACTTGTTTCACGTAGTCCTTAGACAGTCATACCACATTCCCTCTTCTGCACTTCCCAATGCATACTCTTCCATTCTGCTCTTGAGAACCAGAGTCTGATTTCATGCTCTGACAGAAGAGGCACATATTCAAATCTGACTTGCGTAGCCTTGTACTGAAAGATGCCAATAACAAGTATCTAGTAATATAACTAGCACAATACATAAGGAAAATAGATCAGGATTCAAAGAAGCTGGGATAATAAAGTACCTCATATCTCATTCAATTATTGTATCTTCATTTTACAGTGTTTAGTAAAATATTTTATTTACATTAAAAATCTTGTAGTCATCTTTATCAGTTTACAGAACCACTACATTTAAATCAGAACACTTCTCTTACTAATCACAATAAAAATTACAAGCTAATGAATCATACAGCATTGGTTACATGTCTAGTAGTAGGCAGCATTACTTTTCAAAACAACCACTAAAAATGAAAAAGTGTGTGGGGGTGGTTATTACAAACAGGGGTTTGTTGGGGTTTTTCTGTTTGTTTTTTAACAGTCATTAAATTTAAGTTTACTGCCTTACAAAAAATGGCTCTGCAGTATCCCCAAGGGTGAAGACTTTGCAGCCTCTCAGAACAACCCATCTCAGTGCACAGCCATCCCCACAAAGCGTATCCTGATGTTTGGGGGGAACCTCACAGAACGGGTCAGTTTGAAAGGGACAGCAGTGGGTCATGTGGTCCTGCTCCCTGCTCAAGCAGGGTCATCCACGGCATGGAACCTCCCGTGTTTCAGTCTGTGCCCATCTTTATCCTGACCACTGAAAAGCCTGGTTCTGTCCTTCTTGCACCTTTCAGACAGGTATTTATAAACACTGATGAGATTCCCCTGAGCCTTTTCTCTGGGCTGAGGAGCTCAAGCTCTCTCAGCCTTGCCTTGCAGGTAAGATGCTCCAGTCCCTTAAACTCCTTAATCAGATGCACTTCAGTAGTCCCACGTTGAGGAGCTCAGAACTACACACACAACTCTACAAATCTCACCTCTGTCCTTCAGCATTTATTTAGCTGTATTTTAACAGTGAAATGCCATAAAGAATTATAGTATCAACTTATGAATTGTAGTAATTCTTCCGGCAAAAAGATTTATGGTAACAACTAGTTCAAAGAAATGGAACTTGCATACCAGTTCAACCGTATTAATGAACAAAAACCATTTAGACAGTGTTGTGCCACCAAAGCAACAGACTACGAGGCATCACTGGAAGTTGCAAGTGTAAAGCAAGCTAGCAATCTTACCTAGTTAAAAAAAAAAAATTGGTAATTAGGTGTGAGTGATGGGCTCTGCTGTCAGGATTCTCCACTCCTATTCCCTCAGTCTTGCTGAAGCACTGGTATGAATCTTGGCCACATATGCAAGGGGGAAGAAAAAAATAACCCTGTGAATTATACTCAGAAAATATAGTCTAAAAATAAGGAATTACTGGTAGTCATATTTTTTTTATTTCAAACCATTCACATGTATTACATTCATTATACTAGCATCATTCTAATACAAAAGCAATGTACTAGACATTCTACCAGGTTTCTGCAAGATGGGAAGCTAACAGCAGCATGGATTACAGCAAGCCTGCAGACACTATAATGGGTACCTATTTGAAAATCCAAAACTTGTGTTTCAGACTATTTTTCTTCTGCTTCCCTACTCTTTCTGGGCAAAAATAAGCTTGCAAGTATTTTCTCCTGCTCTGTGAGCTTTCAAGTTCAGGATGAGAACACAGTTTTGACAAGATAACTTAGGAATCCGTAAAAGGAAGCTGACTGTCTACTGATTAAAAGAGAAAATACTGTAAAAAAACAGCCTTAAACCTGAGTGGGAAGGACCACTACAGGGTATGACATGACAAGAGGTCACAAGCTAGCAAGTCTGAATTAATGAAGTGTTTCCTAATAGAATATCCCTGACTTTTCAGCTCCTAAAAGCTGGAGCTTGAGCTCAAAAATGAAACTTCCACCACTGCTTAGCACTAATTTAACTCTGCTACTAATGGAATTCAAAGTACATCTAAGAAAAACATCAAGAGAAACTCTACCTATCTTTTAAATATTGCCCTAAGTATCAACCAGTATCTGAGTACCTCAGACAATAAACATTGAATCAGATTAGTAAAAATCCACCACAGAAGTTCTTTTGCTTTTAACAAACCACATTCATTTAGAAGAAAAGACGGTCAAGATACGAGTTTGTTCTAAAACTTACTTTTGGTTTGATATCTACAGACTGCTGATCATTTGACCTCTGACTCTTTCTTTATGACTCATTAAAAAAAAAGAAAAGAAAAAACAACAAACAAACAAAAAAACACACAAAAAAACCAACAGGAAAGCAAGCAACAGGCAAATTGAAAATTAATCATCCTGAGGCCATACACTTTTAAAAATGCAACTTCTGATTATTTCATTAATTTTTATATGTAAAATAGTCTACCTACAAGAAAAAAAAAGACAATAAAAAAGGAACTTAAATGTCTTGCTTAAGAAACTAAGCTCCTCTTCAAGTCCTGTAGAAATTGTAGTCTTACACTTTCACTGTTCCAAATTAGTGTAATTTATGCTGATCTAATGGCACCTGACTTCTGTTCAATGAGTGAAAACATACTGAAACCTGTTTTTCAGCAATTCTATGACAACTTATTTTCTAGCATCCACAGAAGTTAATTACTGCCACATGCATGGACCAGTATGATTTCTACTACAACAAAAGTAGCTACCTACGCAGGCTTTTTAATATCTGGCAAACAAGTCTGACTCTTGTTAGTCTAGTTTACAATTTACAGGATGGCAGTGAATCTTCTTTATCACTGAAATCCAGTCCACAATATATGGCAAGGGGTGGGGAGTAGAGGAGGGCAGACAGACACCTCACTTGCCTCAAAAAACTATCTTCTAAAACCTCGTATTTTTCACTTACATTCAACTATATAAAATAGCACGGCCCGCTTTTATTAATGAAACAGCAATCAGCTGTCTGTAAGCCATCCCCGCGGCAAATGCACACAATCCATTTCACAGGGCACTGGTAAGAACACAGGTAAGATGTCGGTTCCGAAAAACCCTCAACGAAAATGAAAGCTCTGGAAAACTGCGTATTACTCTGGGCATGCATTTCATAAATGCAAATGTTTGTTCTCTCATGTAACACTGGACTGGAAAGATAACAAGTCTAGTGAACACAAGACTTGTGCTAGACTATCTGTGTGCCCTCAATAAGAAATAATGTGCACATGGGAATGATTCTAAGGTATTTTCACCAAGAGAAATTACTGGATTACTTATTGCTTGCAGTTACAGATGTAAACATCATTCTAGGCATTTTACTTTTAAAAGTCAGCAACATTTTCTCATTGAAATCATACTGAATTTAATCTGAGAACAAAATTTTGATCCAAAAAAAGTAAAACTTAGTATCCACTATCCGTATTCTACTGTGTGCAAAACTCATGCACATGCTACCATGCAAAAGCTTTTTACTACAGGTCTCCTGATGTGCTACTTCTGAGGTGGCTGAAAAAATTCTCCTCTGAGCCGTGTTCCTATGATGGATGGTCCTTTGCATTTTCCTACCGCCATAAACCAGACCCCATGAGGAAATACAGGTCCACTTCAACAATCCACTTTGCAAGGACAGTGCTGACAGCATATACACTTGTTGGACAGTGGGCACACACTGAGGAATCAGAGAACTGCTTGGGGCATTGGTGAAGTAATACTAATACTGGCCTACCACCTCCTCAGCTGGCACGTCTAATCTGTGCATCTTCTTCAATACAGTGATTAGTTTCCAGAAAACTGTAGAACTTTACTGCTGAAAGTCTAGCCTATTTTAAGTTATGGCTGAGAAAAAATGACAAACAAAAGTTATGGCATGGAATGGACAGGCACATGGTCAAACAGGTGAGCACAAGGCACGGTCATAAAATTTTACGTGTTGACAACAGGTACTTCAAGGGAAAGAGGCACATGAAGCAAAAGCAGTAACTCAGCTTTACAAAGAGATCCCACTTACATGCATTTCAAATGTCTCCTAGAACATATAACACAGATCCCTCCTTAAGATGATTGCTTATCTATTTATTTTTAAAAAATTGCAAGGTATAAAAATTAAGCATTTAGGGGCCTAGAAATCTTTTAAAAGTGATTGTCCATGCTTGTTTTAACATAGTCTTTACACTATTCACAGATCTCTCAGAACTCGTAATTCATTTCCATGACCGCAAAACGACTGCAGGCTACATTTGAACACTGCTCTGTATAAACCACTAACATCAACACACTACCTTTGCAATATGCTGTATATCTATAACATCTTAACTGCTAACAGTGAAAATTTACTGGCATCTGCAAGAGTCAAAAGATTATAAATTTACCTCAATGATCATCAGAAACAGGTTGACAGAAAAACATCTCCCAAAAAACAGGCAAGTATTTCAAGCTGCTCTGTATCTTTCTCACATATAAATAAAAGGAAAATGACACAGCATAATATGTTCCTTTCAGTTCCTAATACGAGGCGAAAAAGGGCACTTCACAACTGACTGCACTTACTGGTGCATTTAACATTAGTTTTAACCTAAAGTAAGTGAGAGCTAGTTCTTTCCTTCCCCGCATGCCCTTTGACTGTTTCTTTGTACAAAGAACACACTACTCTTTACAAATCATAAAAAAACAGTTCAAAACTAACCCTCTGGACAAGGCTCAACCATGGAATCAGTCCTTCCCACTCTTGTTCAAAAATACATTTGGTTTCATGAAGACAACTCGCTATAACCTCTAAGCCTTAAAGGGGAAAATCAGGCCTGAAAAGCACTTCTAGAAAAGAAAAGAGAACTGCAGAAAAATACAGTGCTAATACCACAGTTAAAGACCAAACAATAAAGGACCCTTACTAAGCTGTTATCATTTTAGTAATATATTCTTTCTGTATGCATTTTTTCTCTTTTCTGAAATGTAATGCTCTGAACATTTTCACATGCATTAGGTGGCGAGTATATAACTATATAAACCCTTTAGATATTTTTTATTTGGCAAGTTGTTAGCAAGTTAAAATAAACAAAAAACACACGAAAAACACCAAACAGAAGGACTTCAGTATGTCATCAAAATGGGGGATACCTGCTTTGTGTTCAAATACACACCCATTCTAAAACCCTATCCTCCAAATCCTTCTCCGTTACATTTATGGTATGACTAAATCCAAGCGCATTGGATCTAGTCTACTAGGCTGCCAGAAAGGTAATAATTATTGGAATGTCTTGCTCTGATTCTTTTCAGTAATCCACAGTATTTCACTCCCTTTAGTCAAGACTTGGGATCTCAACTGTCTTCCCATTTCTTTGGGATAGTCACTTTTTACCATGGTCTTGGCTGACAATGCAGTGAAAAAAAGTTAATCACTGTCTGCTGTTAACCAAGTGTCAGCGATTACTAAGAGGAGGGTGGGTGTGTAATCACCTAAAATCAGAATATCCTGTGTTGGAGGAGACCCACAGGGATCATCAAATTCAACCCCTGGCCCCACCCAGGATACCCCAACAATCCCACCCTATCCCTGAGAGCACTGTCCAAACACTCCTGGAGCTCTGGCAGCCTTGGGGCCATGACCATTCCCTGGGGAGCCTGTTCAGTGCCCAACAACCCCCTGAGGACAGAACCTTTTCCTGATATCCAACCTAAACCCATCCCTGACACAGCTACAGCCATTCCTGTCATTGATTACAGACAGCAGAAATCAGAGCTACCCCTTCAGTTCCCCTCCTGAGGAAGCTGTAGACCCCAGTGCGGTCTGACCTCAGTCTTCTTTTCTCCAGACAGAACAAACCAAGAGACCTCAGCCATTCTTCAGATGGCTTCCCCTCCAGACTCTGAACAATTCACTTCTTTAGACTCCTCTGTAAGGTAATTTCACTGTAAGAGCCAAAATGGGAGTGTCTATTGTTTCTAACATTAGATTCGGTAACGAAAAGCACCCAAAAACCCAAATAGGAATTCTCCTTGCTGCTTTGAGAACTCCTACAATCATGCTATGAAGAAATTGTGTCTGGCATTACAACTGTTGTAGAGGTTGGGTCCCCCCAGGGACCTATTGAGCACTCTTCCACCTCACTTCTCTCCTGAACCACACAGTTGTAGTCTCGGTTATCTCTGATCTAGCTCTTTCTTGAACATTGAAAAGAAGCAGTGAAGTGCTATGGGTAACTCCAAGGAAGATAAATGTCAGAAATGCAATGGAAAAATACTGGCTTGCATTTCTCACAGTTCCTCCTTTTTTCAATTGCTGTAACTACTCAGACAAGAACAAAGCTGTAAGGAGTGATAACATCTTTTATTAAATCAACTGATACAGCTTGAAAAACTAGACTTTTTCAGACACGTATGTTTGATATTTTTATCCCACCTGAAGGTTTTGTAAGACACCTCCCTTAATGGCTTCCCATTTTCCTGGACCCATACATATGAAGTAAGAATTTATTCACAACTTTCTTCAGCAATACTATCTATTTACATGCCAGGTTATAAATTAGTAACAAGTTAATAGCTTACAACATACTGGATCAAAAGATGTACGGAGAGCAGGAATTTTGGGCTCCCTTTTATCCCCACAAGAACTCAGGATGTTAGGGAAACTGACTTTTATTGTCAAGAATGTATTACTCCTTATAAAAGTTCTAGTCACTAGGGCAAACAAAAATACAGAAAAGTTATCAAACTTTTCTGTATAAGCTTGATTTCTAACTGAAAAGCAAAACTGAATGCAGGGAGAAAACTTTACATCACGGCTCACATATACTAGTAACTAATATTTCTAAGTAGGTACTTTTCACATTATAATGATAGATAAGCATACCTTTATAAGAGTACAGTCATTCCTAATACATCCATTATTTTCTCCATGGGATACTCAACAGGACTACTTACTTGTATTTTACTACACCTTCACTTTGTGTAATACAATCACATTTTGTACTTCTTGGCTTTCCCCCAAATGCACTGGGTATACAATGCATGAAAAAAAAAGCCACAACTACAGTGTTAGCAAGGTAACATTGGGTAAATCTAACAAGGTGTTCTTATTCAGAACAAATGTTCCAAAAGGACTACAAAGCTTGGCTGATGTCAGTTTTTTAATCTTTACTTAACAAGATTTCATGTTTAAGATGTATGTCACTGCTCACTCTTACACCTTGTTTCTTCAAAGCTCAGAGTTTAACATTTTACTCAGCATTTAGTTAAAAATAAATATTTAATGCTGAGGTTGTTCTATGATGCAAGCACAGCTACAATGAAGTGCCTCTGTGACTGCAGCAACCAGATTTCAAACGCAGGTAGATCAATAAAAAAAAAAAAGCTCAAGCACAGTCTCCATGTGTGAGAAGAATGGTTTATAATAGCTTGAAAATGACTATGCACTTGCTGTAACCAGATGTTCTTAAATAATGAATATGCAACTCATTCATGTTAAAGCCAACTCCCAGCACCGTTTTTACAGGGAAATCCTAGTAGTTTTTGGTTTGTTCCACATGTTAGTTCTGTTAAGGCTACATACAAACAGCAGTAACTTTGGAACAAACAGGACCAAACTATTTGCATTTCATTACTATGTCCATTAGCACAGCAAGGGTTGTCAATCTTTAGAACTCTCCTACAACAGCGCAGGCAATACAACAATGATCTCCAAGGCAAAAAAAAACCCTCCACAGCAGACACACAAGCCCCTTTGCCAAGCTTTTGCTTCAGCCAATCTGCCTGTCTGCCCTGACCTGCTTGAAGGCTTGCATCAAGCTTCAAACACTTAAAAACATCCATCATAAAAACAAAGACAGGACACTGAATTATACAGTATTAACCTCCAGGGTTTGCATATAAAGACATAAGATTTATTTATGTCCTAGCACGTTAAGAGCTTCAGCACACTGTTCTTTACACCAAACTAGCTGCCAGTTTGATGAACCTCTTTGCCCTCAGCAGTACGGTGTCTTTGATTAATGAGTGCATGCTTGTGGAAAAGTGCAAGAACAAAAAATGGGGCAAAATCCACACCATTATGTCCCTGTGCACCGACGGACCACTGCAAAAATTTCTGTCCAACTGGCTTCCTGTTGTAGAAAGACTGAGGGCTGAGGAGGGGGTTGTGGGATTATTTTGTTGATTATACTTGGATATTACATAATACTCTTCTAAAATAGGCATCTGGTAAAATGCACTGAATTGTTTACTGAAGAATCTTTCAGCATTAGAAAAGCATTAGCTCATTAACACAAATCGATTAAGAAATAGGGTCACAATCCAAAAACATTATCTATATCCTCGGTGAAGAAAAAAATACTCTCTAGAAGATTTCAAGGTTTTAGCTTCTAATCCAACAGACTCAGGACTGAGGTTCAAGTTCAAGAACAGCTAGAGACAGATTATTTTGTGCCTTTAAATTACTGTATTAAATAGTCAAAAGAAAATCTACCTTACGCTTCCTGTAATTTACAGGAATAGGCATACACTGGTAGGGTTCATCACTACTCAAAAAATGAAAATTCTTCATTATCCTTTCCAACAATTCCAGAGCAGAATTCCCTAAGTTCTGTTTGAGGCTCCAAAAAGACAACAGCATTAACAGAGTCGCTGTATTATTTTTAAGTCTACCTTCTTTCCCAAGGCTTTATACTGTAAACATTACCAGTGACAAGCACTTAAATTTAGCAGTCCCATTAATTACTAATGTAGAGTCCACCAGGTAGAACAATTTTTCAGGTAGTTTTTCTTTACATTTTTAGTAGTTTGAATTTTAAGGTTTTGGGTGATTCCTCCCTCAGCAGCTAGAAAAATCTCTGCAATCTCTTTTTGCAAACTACCAAGGCTTAACCCATTCAGCTCTTTACAATGCCTGACCTACATCAAGTGAAAAGAGTCTTATGTCTTTTACACACAGAAAACAAGACATTCAGGAGGCCCTGAAGGGCATGAGTAGGAAGGTAAAGGGAGAGAATTCACATTAAAGGCCACAGGCATTATACAGACACTGACAAGCCCAGCACATCTTTTCCTAAGTCCATGCTTTCAGAGACTATGTTTGAAAGATCATCTGTCACTAAGCAAGGTTTTAAAATGCATACTTGTTTTGATATTGCTCATTTTTCCGATGATCTGAAAGACAGTATACAAAAAGAGAAGGAATGGTATTAGGAATTGTGTCAAATGCATAGATTAATTCTGTTAAACTAAGCTGAGAAAACCCTTGTATCCTTTGTTCCTTGTTGCTACATTAAAAAAATTGAAACAAGCACTAAGACTTCCTCACAATCCAAGAGTTTATTTCACCAGCCGTCTCATGAAATGCTAACACCACAATAAAATAAATCACAATTTCTCCTACCCCAAAAAGAATTACTTACAATAACATTACTACTTTTATTTTTATTATTTATTTCCATTTAAATCTCAAAGGAATTTCTGTATTGGACTTTAACGAAGTATATTAGTTTTTCTCTTTTTAAGGAATGGCTCAAGACCATGGCAGTTATGACAGTAAATTCAGGACAGTAAAGAGCTTAAGCACTAAAGAACTTGGATAAGAACTTAACACAGCTAACAGGTGAAACTGTGTGCTAACTGGATTTTATGTTCTACATATTTCTTTTCCACTTAAGACTGTATGATTACGAAACAAAATAATGGCAAAATACTGCATCCTACCTGGCCCTTCTGCAGAGGCTGAATGAATTCATGGCCCCAGTTTTGTTTAATGACTACGTGCTGCATTCTGCTTACCTACCTGCAGCAATTACTCGACAGACTAACAAACCACGCATTTCCGTTTTCGAGGGAACTACCCAGCACACTACAAATTAAAGACAGTGAAGACAGCTTTTTTTCATCCTCTACCACCAACTACTTGTGATGTTGGTAAAAGACTAAACTCTTCCAGAGTCCTTACCGCTGTAACATTGAAACTAATATTGTCTCGCCTTCATAACGTCCTAAGAAAGACAAGCTAAAAAATTAATGAGAACCTACTGTTTTCCTCACACAAATCTTCTGGAGATTCCTTGTTGGTTTGTCTGTTGTTATTTACAGTAAAAATGGTTTTAAAGTAAAAATATTGTAGTATAACAAAAAAATCTTTAAAAGCATAGATGTCAGTTTAAAAAAGTTTAAAACATTTCATTTCCTCCTGTGATGCAGTGGGGAAAATCATCTGTACCAAGATTTCGAATACTGCACAATGTTCTCCAATACAAACTTCCCATTTCTATAAAATATGTTAGCCAACACATACTTACTACATTTTGTCTACATTCAGAATGTTGTAAACTATCAAACTATCACAAAAATCACTGCGAACCTTGAAAACTGTTTCAGTGTTCCTTGTGGTGGCAATTAACAATCACAAACTAGTTTATAATGTAGTATGATATAATTCACTGAATATACTGTAGTAAAACTAGATTATTAACTCAGAAGTTGAACCACACTTGAGAAAAAACTGGTAGACTATGGGAATCTTCCCTGGGCTAAATTATTTAAGTGATGAACACACTAAGTATCACTCTTAGTACTCTATTAGAATAGACTATTTATTAAAAAAAAAAAAACAAAAAACAAACTTTAAAAATGTCACCATTATTTACACTTTTAAGTTCTATTTAAAGATACCTATACATTAGAGTCTGGGAGACAGATCACAGAGAAGGAATCTGAACGCAGAGTGTTCATACAGTGAAATCCTTAATGTGCCAGAGGGAGAGGGGGAAGGAAGGGTGTAGGAAACTACATTGTTGGTTATACCTCCCAACAGTCAAGATCTCCTATTCTCAAATACGCCATTATAAGAAAATTATAGAACTAACAGCAGTGAGATATTCCTTTCCCTCATTCTGGGATATGAGACCGGGTGCACAAGTTTCACTTTATTTGCAACTCTGATATTCCACGTCTTGCACAGGAACAGAAAAGTAGCAACAAAGACCTTAACAATTGCAGTTCAGGCTGGGAGGGACTGTTCCATTTGAATTCAATGACACCACTAATGGCTTCTTAGCAGTTTCATGAAATCAACCAGCTGTCAAATCGATGCATCAGAAGGAACAGTTATGCACTCCCATATGAAAAAGCAACACATCAGGATGTTTTGCAAAACATCTGCTCCTTTAGCAGTTCTACAATAAACGTGTAAACAAAGAAAACATGAAAAAGGGCAACAGGACCTATAAGGAAAGGCTTCTGCTACCTTCTTATTTGCATTTTAAGTCTCTCTCCAAAAAAGACAAAAAAAGCCAGTCTTGTAGAATTTTCTTCTTAACATAAGGTCAATATAAAGATTAAACAAATATATTAAAGCGGTCAACTAATGCTCTTTCCCTCCAGGATATGAAGATATTGCTAGTTTATCCTTTGAAAATGCAAAACACTTTATTACATGTTCAAGACAATCAAGTATTTTTCACCAAAAGGTACAAAGTACGTATTTAGGTTTTTTGCCTCTCACACTTCTCAAAAAATTTTACAATGGCATTGATAACCCACAAGAATCTTAAAAACAATTACCTTTTTGTGCGAACACAGACCTATAAGGAACCCAGCACAGTGGAATTTAGTTGAAGAAAATAATTTGGATGAGAAATACCTGTATATCATGGTTTAGGGACGGTATTCTCCAAATCAGTGCTCCACTGAAACCATGTGCTGCTCATTCACTCCCTCCCCTTCTTCAGGATGGAGAGAATTGGAGGCACAAAAGGTAAAGGTCATGGGCTGAGATAAGAACAATTTACTGGAAACAGCAATGAGATACGAAATCGAACAGTAATAGCAACAATACCAGTGACAGAGGGAAACAACAATGCCCTAGGGTCACTTGGAAAAGAGAACCCAGGGTATTGTTGGTGGTATTGTTGTTTCCATGTCCCCAAAAGGAATAGAGGGCCTTGCCTGCCTTTCCCACCCCCAACTAACAGAGGTAAGGTGGTCAGAAGTACTGGGTCCTAGGTCCCAGCCCCTCCTGGCTACTGCAAAAATGAACCCTGTCAGGGCTGGAACTTGAACACGGTATCACAATTCCAGTTTATTTTGAATACACAATAGTCCCAAAACCTTGCACTGTGCCATCCAGAACACACTTTGGATCAGGAACGAAAAGGAAACAATACCTGATCCTCTGAAGAAGTATTTTTTACTTTTCAGAGAGTTCTGTTTATGAACAACTTCGTCACAACCTGATATGAATGCTCCCCTTGCTTACAGGAATTACTAAGACCTATCATTAAACCAGCATCACTTGCTTGAACGAACATAGAATTTCTTGAACACTGAAGATTCCTTAACAATTCCTAGTGCTTTCTCTACATATACTTTCCAAGAATTACCTTGGCTACCATTTTCTTAACATTATGCAGCTTACTGAATTTGCAGCATTTTGACAAAAACATGTATGTAGTTTATTATGAGATATCAAAGCTATACTGCCATTTTCGGAAACTACTTATCCTCTGTTGCTCACAATTTATAACCTATCCAATCTTCTAGACCTTAATCACATTTATAATTTAGAATCGCCTGCTGTACATGCTTTCAACTGTTTAAATGTTTTCACTTTCCTTCAGATGGGAAATAGCAAATCCAACACAATTTCTGATGCATTTAGGAAAGAAAAATAAAGTAAGCATCTGACATTTGTTCTAACATAACCTTAAGGCTGCTTTAAGTACAGTATTCAATACTGACTTGGAGAGAAAGAAAGTCTTGATGTACAAACAGCTATCCCTATTATTTCCTATGTTAACTGTTGTCAGTATTTTTCCCAATCCTGAAGACAAAGAAAATGTGAATTAAACACAAGTAGTTTCATGTTCTCCATAGTGTGACTTTAAATATGCAGCAAGTCAAACAACCGTAGAAAGAAGAATGGAAAAACAAAACTTTACCTACAGCAATTATTCCTTACCAATTACATGTTTCAATAAGTCATGTGACCAGAAAAACTTTCATGAGATTAAAAAAAACCAAAAAACTGAGAACCAAATTAACAGAACAGTACCTTTTATTGTTCTCCCTTTCACAATAGCTGATGCAAAACTTGTAATCAGAGGAAAAGAGATTTGGTTTTGGATTTTGGGTAAGGAGTTGTTGTAGGCTGGTTCTTTCAGTGAGTTTAGTATAGTTACTACGTTTAGCCACACATTATACAGTACCTGGAACATAACCCAAACTACATGTAATATTTATAGGTACTTTCCAGATGGAACCTTTTAATAATATACCTTAATAAGTTTGTTGCTTCCAAACATACCTCCAAGTCTGTCTTTTAAAAATGGATGTCTGTATTGCCATGTTCCTCATGCCAAGAAGACACTGTTTATTTCTCAGCGAAGATCCTGTACCAAGTATCTCATGTGAACTTCACATCAGATTAATACTTGCCATAAACAAAACCAATGCAGATCTCCAGATTTGTTACTTAACATAGTAACTTCAGAATGATTTTCAAAATAATCCAAGAGTTAAGCACTGCACATTAAATCCTAAGGTCAGGGCAGAAA